>CM077192.1:22189626-22237126 GCA_039654105.1 Coreius guichenoti
AACAAAATTGTGATAGGAGCAGTTGGCCACATCCAGAAAAATGAATGGATCTCTATGGCCCTCTGCTGGATATAATATGGTCGAAACACATTATTTCTAAAACTTTAATTCTTAAGCCAAACGTATACTTAATTTATTTTTTCGCGTACACGTGTAAGCGCACAGTCTCTCGCCACGAGTTACAACCCATGTCAGTACTGCAAAAAAAAAATGCGCATGTGTATGTGCGGTTACAAAAATCCGGCGGTGTAAAAACTGTACGCTGACCCTCGCTTACGCATAAAAGTGAAGTATACTTTTATCCTTTACATGTTTTCTTGTAACCAGCAGATGGCAGAATTCTGCCTCTAACACCTTTTTTGCAATTTTTTCAGAAAAATGTAATATTTCATATAAAAGCTAATGGTGTAGTTGAGCATGGATTAAAGTGAAAAAAATTCTTCTGACTGAATTTCTTTTCAGGCCAAGTCATATTCCTTTAACCGACACTTTATTTAAATAGTCGAGACCAATAGCGTTTTAAGGGGAGATGTTTTAAACCGCTTTAATATTGCCAGTTTCTATGAAAAAAGTATAGCCTACTTACCTTGACAAATAATCAACCATCTACATAACTTTTCAGTGCATGTTTTTATTTATAAGACCAAACAATGTTTTGTGAAACTCTTAATAAAGAAAACAAAGTAACAGCAACACCATTAAAGACCAAAAAGTGCTATTCTTATGCAAAAGTCTCTAGAGTGATGGATTTTCTCTTCTGACTAGTTTCTCTATTCCAGTTTTTTTCCCTCTCATCACACTGCAGTTATCCAACAGTATACCAACAACCTGATTCCAGTTCAGGCTATATGACTGGAGAATATCTGTCAATGTGTGTGTGATTGTTAAGGCATCTGCAATATTCATTTTCCTTGAGGTCAGATGCTGGGTTGCCACTTTATCCATATCTTCATCAAAGTACCGAACAAGAACATTCAGAATCCTGTCCATGTTTCCATCTGTTGCCTCATCTACATTTAAAGAAAACATCTTCGTTTTCAGCTTAGTTGACAATTCGGTTTTCCAATGAGCAGCAGTGCCATGTAGGAGGCGTGTGCATTAGATATAGACAATCTTGAAAGTGCACTCTTGCGTTAAATTAACTAGCGGTTGTGAGACTGTGAGCGACAGGTCATGCTCCGATATATGCAAGAACATATGTGCACTTTTAGGGTGCTTTCACACTTGGTTCGATTGCCTGGACCGAACCCGAGTTCGACTGCTCCCCCCTCCCCCTGCTGGACTGTGTTCATATTATATTATTTGGGTCCGAACCGGGGTGCGTTTGCGTCATCAAAGCAGCAGCTGTTTACCCGGTTGCTTAGTAACGACAGCGAGCGTGAAGGCGGCAAAATGCATAGCGTTGCTCACCTCACTTTTATATTTTTGTTTTTGAACCGTTGGTTTTGCTTCCAAAGCTTCAGTACGTAATGGCACCTGCGTCTATCTGCCGTGAATGTACTGCAAATGCTCTAAAGAACGCTGAAGACGAGCAGAAATGAGATCTACAGCTCTCGCAGTACGTCAGTCACGCTCACCAGGAAAATGAGTGAAACACACACAAACACACATTTTTATCAAATCATACGTCATTATCGGTTCACTTCCACGATTTAGTATGATTGCGTTTACATCAGCAGCGAACCGTACCGGAGTTCACATGAACCGTACCGGAGTTCACATGAACCGTACCCCAGACCACCCTTTTTAAGCGGACTCGGGTACGGTTCGCAGGTGTGCACCCGAGTTTGGAAGACAGCATTCACATCATCCAAACGAACCGAACTCTGACGTCAATCGAACCCGGGTGCGCACCAAAACTGCTAGTGTGAAAGCACCCTTAGATTGCACACACGGTCGGCCATAGATGCATGAACCTCCATTGTGGTACTTGTCGCACCAGGCAGGGCGCATGTAGCCTACTAGTGATGCGCGGACCGTGGTTATATCCGCGGGCCAAGTAAAAAAAAATAACATTCCAAAAATTCCGGGTGGATGAGAGACAAATCATTAATGTGTTGATTTTAATAAAGACACAGAACTCTCTTTTCACGGTAAAACGCAATGAACGTAGGCTACGTCACTCTTACTTTCATTTTAATTCACTTAATTCAGAAAAAAATGAATTTTTAATCATTGGACAAAAAAACTCCACAAGTAGTAACCTAGAATACTGTCTAACACTCGATGGCTGCTGTCAAGTCCTCGTCGTCAGTTAGGAACCTGGGTGTGCTCTTTGATACCAATCTCTCATTTGAAAGCCACGTTTCTAGCATCTGTAAAACTGCATTCTACCATCTTAAAAATATATCTAAATTACGGCACATGCTTTCAATGCAAAATGCTGAACAGTTAGTTCATGCGTTCATGACCTCAAGGCTAGATTATTGTAATGCTCTACTGGGTGGTTGCCCTGCTCGCTTAATAAATAAACTGCAGCTTGTCCAAAACGCAGCAGCTCGAGTTCTTACTAGAACCAGGAAGTATGACCATATTAGCCCGGTTCTGTCAACACTGCATTGGCTCCCTATTAAACATTGTATACATTTTAAAATCTTGCTGATTACTTACAAAGCACTAAATGGTTTAGCGCCCCAGTACTTGAGCGAGCTCTTAACGCATTATACTCCATCACGTCTATTGCGGTCTCAAAATTCTGGCCAGTTGATAATACCTAGAATATCAAAATCAACTGCAAGCGGTCGATCCTTTTTCTATTTAGCACCTAAACTCTGGAACAGTCTTCCTAGCATTGTTTGGGAAGCAGACACACTCTGTCAGTTTAAATCTAGACTAAAAACACATCTCTTTACTATGGCATACACATAAAACATTTTTAATTTATATTATTCAAATCAGTTAAATGATTGTTTTAGGCTGCATTAACTAGGTCAGCCGGAACCGGGAACACTTCCAATAACACCTGATGTACTCGTTACATCATAAGAAGAATGGCATCTACGCTAATGTTAGTCTCTCTGTTTATCCCGAGGTTTACTGCAGTCGGCCGGATCCGGGCCGTATCCGGACCAGATGGTGGACCTTAGCCTGGACATGACGAACGCATCCCTGAAGTGTCTGTAGAGACCGTATCAATTAAACTCCCCCCTGTAAATGCCGCATCGACACGACATCCTCATTAAACCCGTCCCCGGCATGACGACTCCAATCTTTCGAATAATCCTACGAATATCTATTGATCTAATATGACTTCTGACCTGTAATGTTGCCAGAATCATAATCATACACTATTTGTTCGTCGGCCAGAGGAGAACTGGCACCCCGACTGAGCCTGGTTTCTCCCAAGGTTTTTTTCTCCATTCTGGCCCTGAAGGAGTTTTGGTTCCTTGCCACCGTCGCCTTTGGCTTTTGGCTTGCTCAGTTGGGGACACTTAAATTTCAACTATATTACTGATCTGCCCGCATTGACACTATATGATAATTGAAATGAGCTGGATGACATCACCGTTTTCACCAGAGCGGCTGTGTAAGGTCCATCCGTTAGCCCAAAAACGGAATCTAACGGCTTGGTTGAAGGATTCTGCGTGTAAGACTTTTCAGCATTTCTGTTGAATTCACTTAATTTATTGACATCTAATTTTAAATCTGACTCCATGAATAAAGTGATCTGACTCCAATTTTATGTGACTTCGTTCAATTTGTTACGTTCGTAATTTAACAGCTGATGATTCGTTGTGATTTAATTTTGGATCGTTGATTTTTCTTAGTATCTCTTATTTTCAAATATTCGTTCATCAAGGGACCCGATATCGCACAGAAACAGACGCGTCGCGAGTCGCGCGTTCACGAACACAAACTGGCCAGTTCTAATATTAGTCAGCGGATTGCAGAGTGAATATTTTACCTTGATGTGGTCGCACCTGCTTACTCAACAAAAAGTGTAATTTTATTAATAGACACGAGAGCTGCAACTTGCTAATACAGTAATAGTCAGAAATCGGATTATCCCGCATGCTGCGCTCCATGCTTCAGTCATGGGGTCCTCGGTTTGATCTATTCTGGCCAAAGATTTGCGGAAATAAAGGACTCCACATTGATCCATACTAGAATAATGATTTCAGAATAATACAAGATACATCAAGATTAACATTTATTTTGGCCAGACAGAACTTACATAAAAATAATGAAACACGAATCCATGGTACACAACTTTCAGCATAAAAATAGAAAATACAATTACAAATTAACATGAAAATAGTTTCAAAGAGTCATTATATCTGGCACTGTACATACAGTGTGTGTGTGAGTGCCTCTCGGACACTGACACAGCACGGCATGGGGGCTCTGGCTACAGAATGTTCCCAAATGGCAGCTCTGCTACCCTTTCTTAAATACCCAGACCAGAACAAAGGGTTGTAAATATTTGCAACACAAACACCTGGTTTCGGGGGAGAGGATCAGATATCTTCTGAGACTACTCAAAAGGAGAACAGAATTCTCATAAGTTTCAATCTTTCTCATCCTACCAGTGACAGCAGTGAAGTTGAGACCATTTTACCAATCACACTGAGACCTTTAAAAAGATACCATACATAAAAGGGGAAAAACAATAGATTAACAAGATACATCATCTGTGGTATATATGCGTACTGTGACTTGAATCAGAGGGAAGGGAGTCGGTGAGGGAGAGGGGGAGAAGGTTTGGGCAGGCCGATGTCCTACACTCTTTCTGTGAGATCTTCTCTCCAGATTAGTGAGTTTTATTGTTCTAGTGCAGGGGGTTGGATCTTCAGCTTTTGTCTTAGCAGTAAAACCGATTCTTACAGATGTACAGCCGAATCAAATTCCGTTGCATTATTTTCCTGTTACCACTGTGAAGCTGCTTTGAAACAATTGGCATTATAAAAAGCGCTATATAAATAAAGGTGATTTGATTTGATTTGATCTTAAGCTAATTTCAAGATCAAAGACCGCAATGGGGGAGAGAGTGGCATTAGCACTGGTATAATTAGTCTCGCTATTTTTTTAATGAAGACAACTGTGTGTTGAGTTTCAGGATGCGACGCTGAAACATTTAAGTTTCATTTGCGGCAGTTCGTGTGTCAGCTGAAGAGATACTGAGCTACTCGAAACACATGAAGCGAACAGCATGAACGGAGTTTGCACATGCATCACCGTCATTGTGATGTGTAGAATGTTTAATGGAACTATATATACTTGATATCTCCGAAATGTACACCATTAACTTTTTTTTTTCTCAAAGCTAAGCGTAAATAGCGTAACAAGCTGTAAGCTGTCAGTAAGTAACTTGTGTATGTGCGTGATGCGCAGCGCTCGTGCTTTCAGAGCTGCGCGCTTTCACGGACTCCTGTAATTTAAATCTCATACAATCATATTTATAGATCCTAACTTAAAACAAGATGTGTTACTATGATGAATGATTACCTCAAAATGTAGATCTGTATGTGTGATATACTTTATCTGAATTCAGAGCTGGACAGTAACGAAGTACATTTACTTGAGTACTGTACTTAAGTACACTTTTTGATTGTCTGTACTTTACTTGAGTATTATTTTTTCTGGAAACTTATGACTTTAACTTCACTGCATTTGAAAGACAAATATTGTACTTTTTACTCCACTACATTTCTATCAAGGTCCTCAAAGTCGAAAGTCGTTTCTATAGCAGCAAAGTCAGTGGATTATTTTTTTCTTCTTTAAAACGTTTTTTTGTGTGTGTGTGTGTGTGTGTGTGTGTGTGCACCCATGGCCATACTTAGAAAGTATGTTTCAGTTTTCTGAAAAGATTAAAGATCAGTTTCGTTGGCATACACTTAATGCATGTCTCATAAAATGTTCAAAAATGTAAACGTCTGGGAGAAAGGGAAGAGCAGACATATGGATGAAAAAGCATGATGACGCGAAAGAAAGCTCAGTGTTGTACAGTATTGTCCGGTTTTCTGTGCGCACACAGAAAGTTGCCTGAATAGAGCTCTGTGTTTTTTCGCACTTGAACAGACCTAAAACCAGACTTTAAACCACCATGATGGCACAGCGTTCATTCATACAACAATGCAACAAATGTGTTGACATAAAAAAGGAAATTTACTTTTGATACTTAAGTACTTTAAAAAACAAGTACTTCTGTACTTTTACTTAAGTAAAAATCTTTTTTTTACAACTTTCACTTGTAACGGAGTAATATTTGACCAGTAGTACTTTTACTCAAGTAATGGAGTTGTGTACATTGTCCACCTCTGTCTGAATTAAGTACAAACACATCTCGTTGTTGCTCACTTCCCAGCAATTAGCCTACTCCTCTGTGTGCCATATAGGTTGCCGACACCTGGTTTAAATTAATTTCGCCAAAGAAGAACTTTTTTTAAAAGCAGCCTATTTGTTACGATATCATCGCGCTTACGAGAATTCGAATAATTGTAATGTGACGATCGGGTGCGGATATGTAAATCAGAGAAAATCATAGATGCGGGTGGATGATCTTTAAACAGCGGATTCGGGTGGCGTTAGAGCTGATCCGCGCATCTCTAATGTGTACTGTAGAGCACGAACGGCAGCATTGTGACTAGTTTCTGATTGATGGCGAGCTAGCACTTTTTTGCCATTATTGCCATATTAAAGTCTCCTGTGGCATACTGTGCAAAGACCAATTGTGCCACGCGAGTCCTGAAAATTGCATTTCGATCGCCCCCCGGTGGCTGGATGCGGTATAGGTCATAAACCCCGCCCTCTCCATGAAAAATAAGGGGACATAGACAAACTAAACAATCAAATTACACTTCAAATACATTTTTTCACTGTTTTTATCACACTGATGTTAGTTCAAGTGTTCGTTCTTTAAATAAGTTTTGTTTTAGTTAGTTATTTGATGCTATAAAAACGGGGGTGTGACGTAATGATTGACAGCTGAGATTGACAGCTTCTCTGAGCGAAGTAGTCACTGAGGCACTAACGGACATTTTTCGGGAACTTCGGGAGGAGATTGGGGCTTTAACTTTAATTTCTACATTTCCATAACTGTTTTTTTCAATGGAGAGAGGAACGTTGTTTCGCTCCACTCCAGGCTTTGATCACATCCCCCTCAGCAGTCAGCAGGATGAACACACCTCGTCTTTCCTTAATTTACGACCTATTCAAACTAAAATTAAGACATTTTTTACACGATTTGAGAAATATAAGCCTATTTACGGCCTTAAAATGTATGAAAAGTGAATTTAAGACATTAAGGACAAGTGGGAACCCTGCAATTGACGGAAATCCGTCGTAGACTCGCTGCAATTAACAGAAATCCGTTATTTTATATCCGAGTGATTTTGTGGTAAATAGGCAAAAAAGTAGCACATATCCCCCAAAACACAGCATAAATGTATAGCTGAGAAGTAAATTAAAAAAAATTATATATCCTTTGTATTTAAAAATTTTTTTAAATTTTTTTTTTTATATACAATCGCTCTGTAAATGTGTGGGGTCCGAACGAACCCCAAAGACCCTGAGTGTAAAGGGGAAATGAGGACCGTATGAGGGTTAATATCTGTTAACACTTTATTCTGATGCTTCCCAACAGACATTCTACCGACTATAAGTAACTTTATAACTACATGCCAACTTTTTAACACCTAACCCTAACCTAACAGTCTACTACAGTCTACTAATACTCTGACTGGTAGTTTACATGTAGTTGCAAAGTTACTTACAGTTAGTAGAATGTCTAAAGTGGACCATCAAAATAGTGTTACCCAGTATTTTTTTTAAATAAAAAAACCTTGATCAAAAATAAAGATTAGAAACATGCTAATGTCAGTCTGAACAATTTCGATTACCATTTCATTTTTCAGATTTTTTTTTTACAGAGCAAAATGAATAACACAACATTTACTATTTACCTCTGTGGAATACTTGATTCTGATTGGTCAATCGCACCATCCAGCGGATATTCCCCGATAACAACCGTAAAAACTGATAACACAGGCTCATCCGGGTAACTGAAGTCAGCGCTATGCTTGCTAGGAACAATTTTTCCTCGTGGAAGTTTTGCATTTGCTGAGTTCCCAACTCAATAATTTGTGTGCACTTATTAAATAATGTCATCCAGTATCGCGGACTCGCTCTCTTGCTTCATACAAATGCAGCTGCTGCAATTTTGCGACGATTGTTTTGTACACTCACTGTAATGGATAAGATAACAAACAGGTACAAGAATCAATAAGAATCAATCTCAAATCAATATCTCTTATCCCCATAATTATGTATGTGGTGAAATACCGTATAATAAGTGGTTTGACTGTACCGTATCCCTTAAATGTCCGTCTAGTTTGAACTTTCCGCTTGCTAGCAACCGGTTTCTCCGTGGAAGCTTTGCGTTTAAAGAGCTAATATCAAATCAAAATCAAATCACCTTTATTTATATAGCGCTTTTTACAATGCCAATTGTTTCAAAGCAGCTTCACAGTGGTAACAGGAAAATAATGCAACGGAATTTGATTCGGCTGTACAGCCGCTCTGGTGAAAACGGTGATGTCATCCAGCTCATTTCAATTATCATATAGTGTCAATGCGGGCAGATCAGTAATATAGTTGAAATTTAAGTGTCCCCAACTGAGCAAGCCAAAAGCCAAAGGCGACGGTGGCAAGGAACCAAAACTCCTTCAGGGCCAGAATGGAGAAAAAAACCTTGGGAGAAACCAGGCTCAGTCGGGGTGCCAGTTTTCCTCTGGCCGACGAACAAATAGTGTATGATTATGATTCTGGCAACATTACAGGTCAGAAGTCATATTAGATCAATAGATATTCGTAGGATTATTCGAAAGATTGGAGTCGTCATGCCAGGGACGGGTTTAATGAGGATGTTGTGTCGATGCGGCATTTACAGGGGGGAGTTTAATTGACACGGTCTCTACAGACACTTCAGGGATGCGTTCGTCATGTCCAGGCTAAGGTCCACCATCTGGTCCGGATACGGCCCGGATCCGGCCGACTGCAGTAAACCTCGGGATAAACAGAGAGACTAACATTAGCGTAGATGCCATTCTTCTTATGATGTAACGAGTATATCAGGTGTTATGGGAAGTGTTCCTGGTTCCGGCTGACCTAGTTAATGCAGCCTAAAACAATCATTTAACTGATTTGAATAATATAAATTAAAAATGTTTTATGTGTATGCCATAGTAAAGAGATGTGTTTTTAGTCTAGATTTAAACTGACAGAGTGTGTCTGCTTCCCGAACAATGCTAGGAAGACTGTTCCAGAGTTTAGGTGCTAAATAGGAAAAGGATTGACCGCCTGCAGTTGATTTTGATATTCTAGGTATTATCAACTGGCCAGAATTTTGAGATCGCAATAGACGTGATGGAGTATAATGCGTTAAGAGCTCGCTCAAGTACTGGGGAGCTAAACCATTCAGTGCTTTGTAAGTAATCAGCAAGATTTTAAAATGTATACGATGTTTAATAGGGAGCCAATGCAGTGTTGCCAGAACCGGGCTAATATGGTCATACTTCCTGGTTCTAGTAAGAACTCGAGCTGCTGCGTTTTGGGCAAGCTGCAGTTTATTTATTAAGCGAGCAGGGCAACCACCCAGTAGAGCATTACAATAATCTAGCCTTGAGGTCATGAACGCATGAACTAACTGTTCAGCATTTTGTATTGAAAACATGTGCCGTAATTTAGATATATTTTTAAGATGGTAGAATGCAGTTTTACAGATGCTAGAAACGTGGCTTTCAAATGAGAGATTGGTATCAAAGAGCACACCCAGGTTCCTAACTGACGACGAGGATTTGACAGAGCAGCCATCGAGTGTTAGACAGTATTCTAGGTTACTACTTGTGGAGTTTTTTTGTTCAATGATTAAAAATTCATTTTTTTCTGAATTAAGTTGCAGGAAATTACTAGTCATCCAATTTTTTATATCAGCTATGCATTCCGTTAATCTTGTGAATTGGTAAGTTTCGTCAGGGCGTGAAGAAATATAGAGCTGAGTATCGTCAGCATAACAATGAAAACTAACGCCATGCTTCCTAATGATATCTCCCAGTGGTAGCATGTACAGGGTGAAAAGCAACGGTCCTAGCACTGAGCCCTGCGGTACTCCATACTGAACTTGTGTTCGGTGTGACATCTCTTCATTTACTGCTACAAACTGATAACGGTCAGATAAGTATGATTTAAACCATGCCAATGAAATTCCACTAAACAGCGCTAAGATCGAGTAACACTAACAGAGAGATACAACCACGATCGGATAAGAGTAAATCATTTGTAACTCTAATGAGAGCAGTCTCAGTACTATGATACGGTCTAAATCCTAATAAAATATTTCGACTCGGATCAAAATTTCATGTCTAATTATTTACTTATGTGGCAACAGTGTTGGGTAGTAACTAGTTACATGTAACGGAGTTACGTAATTTAAAGGGATAGTTCACCCAAAAATGAAAATTCTGTCATCATTTACTCACCCTCAAGTTGTTCCAAACCTGTATAATTTTCTTTGTTTTGCTGAACACAAAGGAAGATATTTGGAAGAATGTTTGTAACCAGGCAGATCTCAGCAGCCATTGACTGCCATAGTGGGGGAAAAAATACTATGGTAGTCGATGGCTGCTGAGATCTGCTTGGTCTCTGCTATCCCTTTAATTACAAAATAAATGTAACTGTAATCAGTTACAATTACTGAGAAAAGTGAAAAATAAAATTTTTCAGTGAGAAAAGTGTAATTAAATTACAGTTACTTATGAAAATGTTAACGATTACAAAAGGGGTTACATCTGAATATTTTCTGTAAAAAGCTAGGATATGTTGAATAATATTAAATTGTTGCTTTGCCTCATGCCATTTAAAGGCTGTTTAGTAAAGTGATGCTATTCTGATGCTCTTGATTGGCTCTCTTGTTTGAATGTGCAGTGCACCACGTCTGCCAATTACATCAATCCACATTGATGAAAGCTTTAGGCTATAACAAGTCTGAGAGTTGCCTCCATGGCGAGTGATAAAAATGCGTTCGAGGGCTGGAAATGTAAAAATCATTTCATACAGAAATCAGAAAAGGGGCGAAAATATAACAGTTCAGTGCAAAATATGTTTGCCAACAATTAAAATGCTATCGACATCGAAGGTTTCAATGTCGAACCTGAGGAAGCATCTCCTATGATGAATGTTAACCTGAAGCGCCACCTAATGGACAAATCTCTCTTTTAGTTTGTCTCGTTTTGACTTGCAAAATAGAGCTATTTAACTACTAACACAATGATTGGACATTGAGTCCAAACAATATTTTAGATGGAATATAAAAAAAACAATACCATGCATGTTATGACAGCTACACTGTTGGGTCTCTTTTGGTTTCCAGTGAGTATGAAACTAGAATCTATTCTTACTTCTGTTAGTGAGAAATCCAATATTAGGCCTTATATGGTTTAATGTTCACACGCACACAGTGGTAAAAAGAGTAGTATGCAGATTATATATTATATACTATATACTGTATATATTATATACTTTTGATGCCTTATCTTCAGTAAGAAGAAAAACATGTTTTTTACTACAGTATAATGATCTAGAATTGTGTGTTTTCTCTTAAATATAACTATCTCTGTTTTTTAGAGGTTAACCCTGCCTGGTTTAAATG
Organism: Coreius guichenoti; assembly: GCA_039654105.1. Lineage (NCBI taxonomy): Eukaryota > Metazoa > Chordata > Actinopteri > Cypriniformes > Gobionidae > Coreius > Coreius guichenoti. The sequence goes on from CM077192.1 coordinate 22,201,271, forward strand.
TTTGAAAGTGATAAACAGTTGAAAACATTTGTTAGAAATTTAGAAAAGTAATCCAAAAGTAATCAAATGTAATCAGTTATATTACTTTAATAAAGTAATTGAATAGGGTAACTTGTAATCTGTAACCTATTACATTTCTAAAGAAACCTTCCCAACATTGTGTGGCAAGTAGCCATGTAATAAGCGGGAGAATGTACATCCAGCTGGTTGTTATCGCAGAATAAACTCCTTCAGGCTGATGCAAGACCTGATCCTGATCACTCTGTCGGGGTTTATTCTGTGATAACAACCGGCTGAATGTACATTATCCCTTACATATAAAAAAATGAAATCTTCGAACACAAGAGATTGATCCATACTAACTACTTCAATGAGAAATCATAAGACATCTTAACACTAGATATTTTTTTTCTGTAATTTTATTCTCTCAACAAACATCACACATCACGGTGCCTCAAGGGCCATGTGTTGAGCAGCTCTGGATTAATGTTTAATAATAAACCTTGTTTGCATGATTATGTTGAATATGCATGTTATTTGAATGCTGCATGCACAATGTTAAATAATTTGTATATAAGTCACATGACTGCTAATACAACACAGAGGCCTCAAATTGCATTATACTAATTATATTTGCCCTTGTCGTGACCTATTGCTCAATTTGTTTTGCTCTCTTCTCTTCTGTTTTCCCCTCAGGGATGTCTTTCAAGTGGAAGATATTGCTTTGAACTACCGGGACCCCAAGGGCGATCTGATACGGATATTAGACGATGAAGACATCGCTCTCATGGTGCAAGAGAGCAAACACACAGGGTCAAAGGTCAAACGACCTGTGAATCAGTTTCCTTGGGAGCTGCTGGTCACACATGCCAAAGATATGACGGTCTACAGCACGGACTATTAAGACGAGCACGCTTTTCTACAACCTCTTCAAGTCCTGTAATTTCAAAATCATTGCATAATCTTCATTATTTTAAGTGGTTTTCAAATTGAAAACCGTTTTTTAAAGGGATAGTCCACCCAAAAATGACAGTTCTAGCATTATTTATTTGCTCGTGAACAGGTAACAAATTACAAAATATAGCTGCAAACTTCGGACATCGGGGCCAAGCACAACAGAAGCAAACATGGCTGGCAGCAGCAGACCAACTGCAAAAATGAGTAAAGACATTTGGAGACAATTTTAAGCAAAAAGGTTGAAAACCCATAAATACATTGTGTTGTATATAGCCAATTTCATGTTTCGTTCAATTACAGTCCCACCGTTTTTTTGTGTGTGTCCTCAGAGTGCCCCCATACATAAGCGTGTCAAATTTGGTGAAAATATCTCATTTCGTTTAGGAGTTATAGACATTTGTATTTATGAGCATATAAAAAATAACCCACACCTGACTTTGATTGCATTTTTTGCCACTTACTATCAAAATTTTGACATTTGGCCATTAAATTAGTCAACCCGCTATGATTCCGATTTTCCTATGGTAGTTTCGGTAGTTTTAACGGTTATCGCTAAATCACAACGTTGAACAAACCATAAGGCGAAACCTAGCATGTTTGGTATCGTTGGACTTGGCAAGGATTCAGGAATCTAAGGAGATGACTCCCGTGAAACTAAGTCGACCAAATCCAAAGTTATAAGCATGTGAATATTTGGTTTTACCACTAGGTGGCACTGGCTCAAAACTTCTCAGGCTCCTTCAGGGCATCGTGCCGATGACCCATACCTTATTTCGTAACGATACGCTAATGCGTTCATGAAATATAGCATTTTACTACAAAATTCAAAATGTCCGACGCCCAAAATGGCCGACATGGAAAAATTGGATATCATTCAACTCAGCATGCCACCCTCAATCTAACAAGACCACTTTAGAAGTTATAAGCAATAATAGCCATTTTTCGGATCTCCGGACCAGTAGGTGGCACTGCGCTGAAACGTAACATGTTCAATTGAAACGTCTTGAGCCACGGAATCAGAGGGAAAAGAATTTGGTTTCTAGCCCTTACGGTTCAAAAGTTATTAGCACAAATGTAAGTGCAACTTTGGACAGTTGGTGGCGCTAGAGGGATTGAGTTAGAGACTCCAAATTTGCTATGGTGACATTCCAGACTGTCCTCTATCCAAATTTCATAACTTTCCTTCAAGCGGTTCTATGGGCTGCCATAGACTCGAGCGGAAGAAGTAAAAGAATAATAATAAGAACGGTGCTTGACCCCTAATAACAATTTAAATTGGGGGGCAACATGCGGCAACAATTTAAAAGTAGCCCAATTCCGCGGGAAAACCGCAGACTTGGCAACACTGCTGACGTTTAGTTGAGCTGCATCCTCTACTGTACATGCGTGCATTGGAATTTACTTTTTGCATTTGTATTTTTGGTGTTAAAGGGCCTTTAAAGGGCCAAAAACTGAATTTTTAAAAAAAAAATTTATATATATAAAAAAAACAAAAAAAAAACAAGCAAGCCAAGCCCAGGGGTCCGTTCTTTGTACGTCGCTAACTCATTTAGCTGGATTTGATTGTTGACGATTTGGCATGATCTTGGATTGTTTGGTTCTTCGACGCTCATCCTGGAGTTGCTGTCATAGCAACAGGTCCGTGAGCTTAAACCTGCTCTGGAGCAGGCTTATTTCATGTAAACAGGATTAGATTGCATCTTTTTAAGCGGAGGTGATATTTAAAATGTGTCCCAATCACTGCTACATTATTACAATAGTTCCTTACTGAACCAGGGGCAATAATCATTTTAAATAATGACATAAAAATGTATTTGAAAATAATATTATAATGTTGTGTATAATACTATAGACACAGCCACTTGATTGAAAGATTTATTTGTGATGGAATAATTACTTTATAATTTTATTGGAGGTTTACACACATGCTGTAACGTAAATCTGAGCCGTGCATTAATTTGAGTGATGACGCATATTATGGGAGTGGCTTGATGCAGATAACTTGATCTTGACCCTTAAGAAACTTTAATTAATGCTGTCATGTAACAAATCTGATTCAAAGATAAAATTAAATGAATTGCTAATTACAACACTGAAATAAAAATGTGAAGAGTGTACAAATACTAGTGAATATAAATTGGGAATCATGTTTAAAAAACAGTGCACATTTCATTTATCTATTATAACTTTTATGTTGTTTTGGTCACTTGGCTGTTACCTTATAAAGGTCCAGAAATTCGTCGTTTTTTATTTTTAATTCGTCAAGTTTTTCACCAGGTGGCTTTTTTAATTATATGATGTCATTACGTTGCTGTCTTGCCGCCAGCCAATCGCTGCATTGCTGATCGTGGTTTCGAGTATCGATACACCTGCCCTCTTCAGGGAACACAAGAACACGCAGTGATCTCAGACAACTTAATCCAGATATTTTAATCCAATCCGCAAATTCGTTTGAAGAACCAAATTAGCCAGAGATCAGTTAAGATCTGGGATCTGTCAAATCATCTCAGATGTATTAAGCGAGGTACGAAGAACGTACCCCTGGTGAGAAAAAGTAGCACAAAAGTAATGTAACTTTCCATAAAAAGTAACTCAATTAGTTACTTTTTCAATATTGTAACTCATTACTTTTAAAAGTAACTTTCCCCAACACTGCCCTTGAATCGTTCTTTTGAGTCAGAATCAGTCTGAATGATTCGTTCATGAATCAGACTGATTCGGTTCTCAATTTACTGTTTCACTGATATGATCGCAACGGTCCACAGCTCACTGGAAGGAAAGATTCGGCTTATGGACTATTTTTATGGCACGTTTGTTTGTTTTTTTGAAGTTTAAAAGTTGAAGTTTCTGTTTATTGTTGTTTTATGGAAAAGCGTAACAAGCAGAAAGTGGATACGAGGGTGAGAAAATAATACCATAATTTTCATTTCTAGGTGTCTATTTCTTCAACACAACCAGTATTTCACAGTGGAATCTGTTGCTGAATATAATTTATACATTTTCAGTGCTAATAAATATAGATTTTCTTCTGCATTATAAGCAGTAATGGTGGTGTGACATCTGGATCATTTCACTTTTTGGGGGTTTTTGAAGTGTTTAGCCAACTTCCTCTTTCAATTCCTTTCTTTGCAAGTATTTTCATAAATCATGGGTGACTTGATGTGTGGTGCATCTTGACTTTAATGACATGATGTATGCACTTGTGAATATGTAAATTTTATACATTAAAGTAAGAAGGAAATGGTGCTGTTATCTCACACATATGTACATCTACATCACACACACAAACCCACAAACACTCTTTATGCAAGTCTGAGTTTGATACATTAATGTGTAGAAGGAGCCTGATCGGACAGATATATCAGTGAGAAATGTTCTGAACCTGAATAAGCTACAGCTAATCATTAGCGGTGTTTGCTAAGGCAAGCTTCACTAACACATTACTCATAGAGTTAGTGATTTCAACAAACCTCTAGCTGTATAACTGTACAATAGAATGATACCTCAAATTGTTTGTTTATCATTACTTTTCACATGGTAGTAAACTAGGCCATAAAGTCAAAAAACAATAACAACAAACATTAACTAATATAATATAATATAATATAATTAGCGCTGTCAAATCGATTAATCGCATCCAAAATAAAAGTTCATGTTTACATAATATATGTGTGTATACTGTGTATAATTATGTATATATAAATACACACGTTCATGTATATATTTAAGAAATATTTGCATGTATATACTGTATATTTATTTATATAATTTATATTATATATAAATATTTTATATATAAATATAACACATTTTTCTTAAATATATACATGCATGTGTGTATTTATATATACATAATAATTATACAAATCGCAATTAATCGATTTGACAGCTCAAAATATAATATAAATTTCTAAACCTATTCTTAATGTAATATTTAAATTTTAATTAATCGTTTAAAATTTAATAATTTCAATATTAAAATTAAGATAATAAAATGTAAGCAATTATAAAAGAGAATATAATATATTTATATATATATAAATATATGTTTATTTACCATTTAATATTTTAATGTATATTTATTTTTCAAATAAAAAATATAATTTCATAATGAATTTTAAAAAATAACAAATTATAAATAGAAAAAAAGATATATATTAAATTAGTAATATAATAATATATTTAATCATTTTCATAATTACAACATTTAAGCTAAATTATTAAAATTATTATAATTTAACATAATACTATTAATTTAGTATTTTAGTATTTAATTATTAAATAAGTAGAATAGAAAATAAGATATATTACATATTAAATTAGTAATATAATTAATTTAATAATTATAATATTTAAAAATGTAAGCAATTAAATTAATAATAGAATAAAGTATCTTATTAATTTAATATTTTAGTATTTAATAATGTTTTTATATTAAATATAAAAAAGAATAGAAAAATAAAATATATTACATTTACAATATAATGTATATGTGTATATTACTAAAATTAGTAATATAATAAGAAGTCATTTAAAATGTAATAATTTTCATAATTAAAACATTTAAGCTATTAAATTAATAATTTAACATGCTATTTTAAAAAATAGCATAGAAAATAAAATATATTACATTTACAATATAATGTATAATATAATGCGTATATATATATATATACGTGTAACGGAGGCCAGCTAGTAGTCACTGTGTGAGTAAACCTCACTCCTCTGATCTCAAGAGATGCTCTAGCGTCTGACACTAGCGGTTGAAGCCGTTAGCCTCCTTGTTGGAGCGTCCGTCTCTCATGCCGGCGGACCCGGGTTCGAGTCACGCTTGGAGCGGGCGGTTCGAACAGGAGGGGTTACATATATATATTAGATATAAAAGATTATTAGATTGGCATATTAGATTTTTTATGTGGTTTTAAATTTGGGGAAGGAATCATATGGCACATTGAAATCTGCAAGTCATGCAGTTTTGAAACTTGTGGCAAAGTAAACACATTTGCGGTCAAGTTGGCACAGGCTGAAATAAGTTCATAACACTTGAGGATGTCGGTGTGACCAGCAGATCCTTGAGTTCAACACTGACTGCACTGATTCCTGAGACAGGCGGTCTGACGGTAAGCGCAACTGTTTCTGCTGGTGTCCATTCACAGGAGTTTCTGGCTCATCTTTAATTATTTCCTCTGAATGTTTTTCGTGTTTGTTAGGGAATATCGAACATTTCCTCCTCACCTGCAGTTGTACAATCAGAATTTTCCATGTATCCAGACTTCTCTTTCTTCTTGACTCTGACTGGACTGTGGACATCAACCCTCACAGGATGTCCTCAACATGGCACATCTGCTCCAGGTTAGAGTTGTTTTACTATAACGTGTGTTTAAAGGTGAGTTCACCTGTCGTAATTAAGAGATTTCAACTTTCCTCATAGCGCTCGTAATCACAACTTTTCTAAGAGCTCCTACTTGTACCATTTGGCCGCTGCAGATTTATTTCGGCGTTGATAGTGTTGCCATAAAAACACATTCCCAGTTCTGAGGATGTGACCAGCTCAGAGTAGAACATCACGTGTTGGCATCTCAAAATTACAATAATTACGACATGGCATGAATACAGCATAAGTACATTTGTAGCTTTTTCTATGTCTTCTATTCCCAGAATCCTCTGCTCTGAAGTCTTTGGAGTGCCATAATGACTACCGCACCCATATCCACTGCAGCTGGAGGGACGATCCTCATATTCCACTCTCTCTGATCCACATGGACCCAGATGACCACCGGTGAGGCATTAGTATAGCATAACACACTGATATTATAGCAATAATAGTAAAATAACAATAATTTGGTTGTACTAGAAGAGTAATAATAGTAAAACAATATTAATTCAGTAGTGGCAGTAGCAGAATAATAAGTGAAATGTAAATAATTATTATTAATTAAATGAATAATAATAATAATAATTTGTGAATAATAAATAGTGAATCAATCATAATTAAATAGTATTATACACTAAAATGTTAGTAATTTTATCAGAAAAATTATTTTAAATGGTTAAAAAATAAGCTACCATATATGAAGAGTAAAGAAAAAAAAGATAATGCATGTAATTTTACTGTAAAATGGTTTTAACTTTTAATTGACTTTATTTTATATTCATATTTCCAGAATGCTTGTAACATTTTTTTTTTTTTTTTTTTTTACAAATATTTTTTTACAGTACAGTAAAAAAAATTGTAAAAAAAAAAAAAAAAAAAAAAAGATTACAGTGTTTTTACTTACTGTTATGATTTAGGCACAAGTTTGTGATTAAATATGTGCTGGAGTTTCTAATTGAGTAATAATTAATGCATGACATGTACAATAAATACACTAACGCACAAGTTATAACTGTAAAATATATTGTATGATTGCTTATTTTTACGATTTTTGTTTTATTACAGTCTCCCTGTATAAAAATAATAATGATTAATTATATCAATAATAATAATAATTCAGTAGTATTAATGTAGGGATAGCAGTGAATCAATCATAATTCAGTAGTGGTATACACTAAAATGTTAGTAATTTTATTAGAAAAATCATTTAAAATGGTTAAAAATAAGCTACTATGCATGTAATTTTACTGTAAAATGTTTTTAACTTTTAATTTACTTAGTGTTCAGAATTTGATATGATTTTTTCATTATATTTATATATTTATATTTTTCATTTATATTCACTGAGGCAATAGATAAACTTCTACAGTAAAAATACAGTTAAAATGATTTTAAATTATTTTATTTCATTTATATAAGTAAAAAAGTATGAATCAGCTTACAATTTATGGGGAAAAAGGCGTTCCCAGAATGCTTGTATCATTTCCACAAATATTTTTTTACAGTAAAGTAAAAGAATTAGTAAAAAAAGAAAAAGATTACAGTGTTTTTACTTACTGTTATGGATTAGGCCCACATTTTTGATTAAAGATGTGCTGGATTTTCTAACTGAGTAATAACTAATGCATGACATGTAGAATAAATACACTAATGCACAAGTTAAATACATCGTATGATTGCTTATTTGTATGATTTTTGCTTTATTCCAGAGTATCTCCCTGTGTTCAGACTCCTAAGCCTTCCCAGAATCCTGCTGGGCAGGAGAGAATTTGTTGTCGGTATAACACATCTCTGTTTGCCATCGGCTTTGATGACGTGTTCTTCTTCCACACACCACACTCTTCCGGCATTTCCAAAACCTTCAGACTCACAAAATTTGGTACAATTAGTCCAGTAAACATATTCCATAGACATATTTAAGCACTGGCTATTTATGTTTGGTAAGCTCAAGCTATGTCTACTCTTGACTTCCCTATAGAAGATGCAGATCCAGACTGGAATTTTTACCAGCTAGATGATGCACCCCCTCCCTCACATCTGACCTCTGACCCCTTCAGGCTGCATGAACAAGAGAGCTCAGTGAGTGTCAAAATGACCTCACGTTCAGTCAGAAGTCACTCTAAACTGACATGAGAAACTGGGAAAAAACTACTTCTTCCCTCATGACTTCCTCATGTTTGTCAAAAAGACCAACCCTGTTCTTAAGAGAAAACGTAACTATTTTACAAGATGTATGATGTATGATATGGATCGTACGAAAACAATCAAATTTAAAAAAAAAAAAAAATAAGAATGAACACTGTAAAAAATTTAAAGGGGACATATTATGCCTCTTTTCACAAGATGTAATATAAATCTCTGGTGTCCCCAGAATGTGTCTGTGAAGTTTTAGCTCAAAATACCCCCCAGATCATTTATTATAGCTTGTCAAATTTGGGATACTCTGTCAACAACAAAAAAGGCGAATCTCACTCAGCCAAAATGTTAGAAATAACCAGTTGTGGAGTACAGCCTTACATGTTTGAAACTGAGTCGGACACAGATGGAGAGACTCAGGAAGAGGTTGCACTTTGGATTTAGACTGCACCTGGACGCTTCTGAATGGTTAGTGGCAGTGTTGGGGAAAGTTACTTTGAAAAGTAATGCATTACAATATTGCGTTACTCCCTTAAAAAGTAACTAATTGCATTACTTAGTTACTTTTTAAGAAAAGTAATGCATTACATTACCTTTGCGTTACTTTTTCTCACCTGTTTTGGGCTTGATTTTTTTATAACATAAAAGTTTTATTTTTGGGCAAATGTAAAGGCCCTTTCACATCAAAATTGAACTAATAAGGTTGAAGGAAATGCAAATTCACGCTTGTACAGCTCAAACAAACCTTTCAGCTGTGCTTCCATTCTAGATTGCAGAAGAATAGGATGCAAGAGAAAAAAAAGTTTAACACTTCACCAATAGAAACAAAAAATCTAAAGTAATTTTTGCTTATGGTTTAACTGAATCCTCGAAGGTTAGCAGCAAGTACATTGGTCAATAAACTGAGATTAAATGCATAAAAACATTTGTTTTATTTAACATATTTAATTATTGGAGGTTTGCGTAGTATTCTGATTTTGCATTTCACTGATTTCATTCATTTTAAGGAATACCGAATCTTTTTTTGTGCAAGTGAGATTAGTAAATGCATGCTCACATTTAGTCTAGAACTACAATAACCATCATGTTTACACAACGCCTCTGCACTTACTTCCGATTTCACTCAACATGAGGACAAGAGAGCTGTCAGTCAATAAATGGGAAAACAAAGTAACTTGCGTTACTTTAACTCAGATATTTTGTTGTAAATTTAAAAGTAATGCGTTACTTTATTAGTTACTTAAAAAGTAATCTGATTACATAACTCAAGTTACTTGTAATGCGTTACCCCCAACACTGGTTAGTGGATACATTTATGTAACGTTAGTTGTTGTGGAGTTACATTGATTCAACTCATCGACTAGCATGTACCGTCATGTTAATCTATAAACGGTTGTATAGGTGCTTGTGTGGGAACGTAAAAAAGGCCGTCACCTGACTATACAATTCATAATAAATGTGCGTTTATGAATTACGCAGACGGTGATCGTTTTCAGGATAAAACTAACGAGAATACTAGTTTCTGTGAATACAGTCAGAGAGGATGATAACTTTAGTCACATTAGCCATACAGCATTCTAGAAAGCTCATTCAGAAAGGAAATTTGCAAACATTCACAAAATATGAAGTGCCATCCTTACTTGTTCTGGATATGAAGTTAGAGCACGAAGCGTTGGTGATGACCCATCCTTCAGAAACAACTTCTTCGCAAATCCAGCGTTGTACTGAGTCTGACCCTCGTTGGTGAAGCAGTCATGCGTAAAATGATTTGCGCAAATATATAACATTTTACCGACATTCTTCGGCACATTTTCTTCAAAAATGAAATTCAACCATGGTGTCCTCAGTGGCTCGGATGCTGGGAGTCTATGGATGTACTATGTTCGTTGGTACATCCAACAACAGAACATTTGTAATGTTTTTGGCGCAGACATTGTAATACTCTAGCTAGCTGATACAGCGAGTCAACAGAAATGGCGGTCTCTGTGCTTTTCACTCAGGGGTGTGTCTATGCTAAAAGGGCAGATCATCAACAGTCATGGGCGGGGTTTCCCTACTCTTACGTAGGAGTAGGGGGAAATATGAAACAGCGCGTTATGAGAGATTGATAATGATTGATGGGGATTATAAAATTGGGTGGATTTTTACCATTATAGGCTGGTTGTTTACACACACTGTGGACACATATCAGTGTTCAAACACCTTATAAAAGTAAGGTCAGAGGTCAAAAGCAATACAAAGATGTTAATTAACTTTTCAGACACCGGGAATGACAACATAGGACGTAATCTGGCAATAGTTCTAAGATGAAAAAATGATGTCTTGACAGTGTTCTGAACATGATGTTAACAAATGTTAAATGGCAACTATGCTGTGCTTGTGCTCTTGGATCTGACTGCTGCATTTGATACAGTAGATCACGCTGTTCTTTTAGCCCGCTTGGAGCACTGTGCAGGGATTAAAGGTAGTGCCCTGGATTGGTTTAAATCTTATTTTACCAACAGAAGGTTTTCAGTTAACATTGGAGAATACTTTTCTAGTAACGCTCTTTTATCTTGTGGGGTTCCACAGGGATCCATTTCGCCTCCCATTCTTTTTTCTTTATACATGCTCCCTCTTGGCTCTATTTTTTAGGAAATATGGGCTGTCATTCCATTGTTACGCTAATGACACCCAAATTTATCTGCCTTTAAAACGAAATTCAGATGGTCTGGACACTCTCATGGCCTGTTTGACAGATGTAAAGGCCTGGTTGTCACTAAACTTCTTGAATTTTAAAGAAAGTAAAACGGAAATTATAGTATTCGGACCTTCAGATTCACTTAATTCTCCCAAAATAAACCTTGGTGGGCTTTCTTCCTGTGTGAAGGCATGGGTTAAAAATGTGGGTGTTGTTTTTGATGAATCTCTAAAAATTGATAAGCAGATAAACTCGGTGGTCAAATCATGTTTTATTCAGCTCCGAATGTTGTCAAAAGTAATTTCTTTCTTTTAAAAACTTTTAAAAAGTAATCCATGCCTTTTATCTCTTCTAGGCTGAATTACTGTAACTCACTTTATGTTGGGATTAGCCAATCAGCTCGGCCCCGATTACAGTTAGTCCAAAATGTGGCAGCTAGACTGATGACTGCTAAAAAAACAGGACCATATCACTCCCGTCTTGCGTTCTCTGCACTGGCTGCCAGTGCGTTACAGAGTAGATTTTAAAATATTACTTCCGGTCTATAAATCATTAAATGGTATGGCTCCAGCATACCTTTTTGACCTACTGACTGAGCATCATCCATCTAAATCACTCTGGTCATCCAACCAGAGACTGCTGTCCATCCCCAAGTCGAGGCTGAAGTGCTGGGGTGACCGCGCTTTCTCTGTATCTACCCCCAGACTCTGGAATGACTTGCCCATTTCTATTAAATTAGCTCCCTCCAAATCTGTTTTTAAATGCAAGTTAAAAACCTATTTATTTGATAAGGCATACAATCTATCTAATCAAAGAGTGTACGCGTGTTGTGCACCCGCCCATAGGCGCATACTACTAACACACTCTTTAAATAACAAAAAATACTGTGCCATTGACTTTAGGCCAGGTTTTTGTTGGTCAATGGCGCAGTCGTTTTTAGTTCCTCAAAATAGCAACACGCCAACAATGCGCCTGAACACACTTCGTTTTCAGACCAGCACGCCCATGGCTGAACAGATGAGCGCGAGTGCATTTGCTATTTAAACAACATGGCGCTGGACGTGAAAATGATAACTGCGTTGGGCTGAAACTAGCAAAAAACACTTGCCTGGCGTCGCATTGCGCCGGGTGTATGATAGCGCTCTTAAAGTTAAAGACCCAGGCACCCAGCCTTACTGTAGCTGGTGAGGTGAACCAATGAGCATTACCTCCGTTTTGTCACTGTTTAGACAAAGAACATTTCTAGACATCCATTTTTTTAATCTCAGAAATACATCGAGAAAGAAAGGACATAGCCACATTAACATCAGGTTTTGAATGTATATAAACCTGGGTGTCATCTGCATAAAAATGAAATTTATCCACCAAGTGGATAAATGTAGATGTTAAAATGTAAAGGGCCCAAGATTGAACCTTGAGGAACACCAGATTGCACCACACCACTATCAGACCTGCAACCACACATAGCGACAAACTGCTTTTAATCTGAAAAATAGGACTTAAACCATAGGGTAAAAAAATATGAACGTAGTGTACGTGACGTCACCTGTAAGTTTCTGAAGAGCATTATTGAAGCCCAAAAGTGGGCGGAGCCGGCCGTCGCCATCTTGGCAGCGCGTCACCGTGCATCACTCCCGGATAACCAAAAATGGGCAAAGAGGCGGGACGTGGGTGGACTAACAGACAGCAGACAAACGGCTAGTATTGACAGCAGCTGCAATCCACCAGTCACTCAATTGGCCACGCCCTTAATTATGCAGAACTTTAAGGCTTAATATAATTTAAACGGATGAGTTATAGAAAAATTCACCCCCCTCACAGTTGTCATGAAGGGCAAAATTAGCTGTATAGACCAAAATTACTTTTTGTATCAGGCTGTAAACATGTTTTTTCTGCTGTAAAGTTGGGGATTTTAACATGGGGCATATATGGAATTGACTCCCTTTTGGAGCCTGTCTCTAGACCGGAAGGTTGCCGTCCGACTTAAACCAGCTTAGTGCAGTATCAGAAACACCAAAGATTCTAAACGAGTAAGTAAAATTGAGTGATCATCAGTGTCGAAAGCGTCACTGAGATCAAGAAAAATCTAAATAGAAAGAAAGCCAGAATCAGAAGCGATTAACAAGTCATTAGTGACCTTATCGAATGCTGTTTCAGTGCTGTGGAGTTTACAGAATCCCGATTGAAGGGGCTCATAAAGATTGTTTGCTGTAAGATGGGATTGCAATTTATAACAACAATTCGCTCAAAAATTTTGGCGAGAAAGGGAAGATTGGAAAGGGGATGGAAATTATTAAGGTTGTCAAAGTTCATGTTGTTTTTTTTTTGGTACAGATGTCACAGCAGCAATTTCAAATGCTGCTGGCACAACACCAGTACACAGAGAATCATTTATAATACTCAATACAGCAGAACATAAAGTAGCAAAGCATGATTGAAACAGACAGGTCGGTACAGGATCAACTATGGAAGTGGCAGCTTTCATTTTTGAAACCTCATTGCGAAGAGATGCCATGAGTGTGTTGAAAAGAGTTCGAGTTCTTTGTGATTTTTGGAGGTTTAATCTTCAAAAAAAGTGCTTTTGTTGTTTTGTTAAAGCTAACTGACTTGTATGTTGCACTTTTGGAGGTGGAGATTAATCATGAAATAGTCAAGGATCAGAAAGGCGGGAAAATTCACACCAAATCAACGCAGAAAGATGTGGAAGGCAGCGAGAATAAAACCGAGGCCACCGAGGTGTTGTTTGAAGGGCCCGAACTGATATCTGAGTGTGAGTATAAAGAGAAACCCAGTGAAAGTCTGTGATCTTTAGGCAAGTGGAGCCCCCTAGTGTCCTGGAGTACTATAGACCATTATTTATTTCAGACCCCCTCCCTGGTCCATCTAACCTACACTGTGTGCTCAATGGCGAGAAGAATTTGAGCTGTAGCTGGAATCTCAAGACAGATCTGGCCCGGTACATCAGCTACACGCTGTCCTACCGGACACACTCCACTGCGCTGTGAGTGTTTGAGAACGTTACGGATGGTGTGAAAGCTGTCTTTAACTCTGACAGGTGTAATCGCTCTCTTTCAGGGCTGAGTGGTGCTGTGTTGAGAAGGTGGAGGTCATAAATGAAGGAGACTTTTTGAGGACGGTTGGTGTTTTCAGCATCTTTGAGCCTGGAGTGCTGCAGGTGCAACTCACGCCAACGCCGGTGACCAAAGTGATCCGCTCTTACGAACACAGTTAGTGCCTCTACAAATAACCCCTCCTTTTTAGAAACATTTGCCTGCTGAATGCTGCAGTTGACCAATCACAATCAAGTATTCCAGAGAGCTGTTTTGATTAAATTTTTATTGATCCGGTCTGTGGTCTAGTCCAGCCCTCATGTCCCACGGGTCTGAGCGTTGAACTGAGAGGAGAAGACTGGATTCTGAACTGGACTCTAACAAAGTACCGTACTGTACCTCTCAATACTGAACTCAAGTACTGGAGCATACAATCTCCAGTGAGTAGTTGACTATTTTTCTATGCAATATTTATTCATTATTTTTTTGTAATTATTTTGTAAGGGTGTTTCTTCAACTTTTAAACTGGCAATTTTATGTCCAAGGAGTTGATTTTTATTTTTAACAAATGTAAGTTTTTTTGTGTTTTTTTTTTTTTTTTGATGGTCACATTCTTTCACATACTTCTTATCATGCCTTCATAGGTTTTATTTTAAAAACCTACCCCAACCCTAAACCTTACCCTAACCCTACCCCTTCAATAAAATTTAAATTTACTGTAGAGTTTTATAGTTAAAATACTTTAAAAACGGAGGAAAAACATGCCAGGTTCAGACTACACAATATTTTTGTGTTACGACAGTCAGATTATGCAATTTTGACTTTTGACTTAAATTATTGTCGTTTTGTCGACAAAAAAACAAAAAATGTCAAAAACGTACCATCTTTATTGATGTGCATGATGTCTGTCCACATTATTTCAACTTCGTTTTAAAATAATCGTGTTTAACAGCTGAATTCTTGGTGAAAAACTACATTACCCATGATGCTGTGCTGAAAATTCCACCAATCAGAGTCGCAATACGCACCAAAAGAGCTCTTTAGCCGCACCTACTCCCATGAAGACTTGCAAATGACGTAATCAAGTTGCTCTTACTACACTTTGAATATTTCAATAAAATTAAAGTTTGTAATGTTATGATTCACCTCGTAGCTGGTTGGCTTGGTACATGGCTTATAACACTTTAACAAAGACTTTTTTTGAAATCTCTATGGGAGAAATGAATGAAAAAAATACTTCTGGAGCCAGCGCCACTGAAAAAGCGTGCGGTCGCTGTTGCACTCTATTGTTGCCAAAGCTCCACGAACCTGACCTCCATAGCATAATTTCACCCAGCAGCACCAATACCATCGTCTTTTTCATTCCGCCATGTTTGAAAGCTGTGTATGGAAGAGCTTCTGTGCTCCTATTGGTCAACGCCACAGATGTGACGAAACCCGTCATGGAGGATCGAAAAAAAATTAAACATGCTAGTCTTTCCATCATGATGCATGATGGACAACCGGTTGTTGTCTACTATGACACACTATACGAGATTAAACGATAGATTCTTGCGTCCCGACGCCTATTGTTGTTTATGAATCACTTCAACACCCTACGTAAAATAGATCATGCCAAAATCAGGCA
Organism: Coreius guichenoti; assembly: GCA_039654105.1. Taxonomy (NCBI): domain Eukaryota; kingdom Metazoa; phylum Chordata; class Actinopteri; order Cypriniformes; family Gobionidae; genus Coreius; species Coreius guichenoti. The sequence continues at coordinate 22,217,095 of CM077192.1, forward strand.
GCTATCGTGCAGTCTGAACCCGGCATTACGGCGTCTGCTGATCAATGTAATACAATCTGTATGCCTTATCACTAAGAGGCGATAGTGAAGCTTAAGTGACGACATCAGTGATTCTAGAGAGAGGTGCTAATAGGCTGTTTCATTTTAGGGGGCGTAACTTGTAGTAGGGGGGGCGTAAATTGTTGGGAGCGTGGTTTGCAGTACTGTGGGACACACTTTGAGATGTCATGAAAATTAGACATTTTCGCAACTTTCCAGAAAAATGGGGAAAAAGATGTGATGTATATAACCACTGTTGGACATTATTAGCAGAAGTGTGTGAAAAGTGTTTTTAAAAGAGAGTTTATCTTCTAAAAGTCCAAAAGGTCAAAAGTACTGTTGCTGAATAAACACTCACTTTCATTCTCTAGTGCATGAATGTTAACATGCTCTTTATCTGTAGGAGGATGTAAAGAGCATCTTTCTCTCTGATGGAGAGACGGTGTTTGCTATATCAGAGCATTCTCTCAAGGGTTCCTCTGAGTACCAGGCTCAGGTTCGCTGTAATGTGAGCGCAACCAGACGCTCAGGATGGCGTTACACTGGATATCCCTCAGAGTGGACTGACCCCGTCTACTGGACCACACGGCCTGGTCTGAGCCGACCCCACCACCTACATTTCTACATATCTTGAGTTTTACAGTACAAGATACATTATACAAATATATATATATATACAGTGGGGAGAACAAGTATTTGATACACTGCCGATTTTGCAGGTTTGCCCACTTGCAAAGCATGTAGAAGTCTGTAATTTTTATCATAGGCACACTTCAACTGTGAGAGACGGAATCCAGAAAATCACATTGTATGATTTTTAAATAATTAATTTGCATTTTATTGCATGACATAAGTATTTGATCACCTACCAACCAGTAAGAATTCCGGCTCTCACAGACCTGTTCGTTTTTCTTTAAGAAGCCCTCCTGTTCTCCACTCATTACCTGTAATAACTGCACCTGTTTGAACTTGTTACCTGTATAAAAGACACCTGTCCACACACTCAATCAAACAGACTCCAACCTCTCCACGATGGCCAAGACCAGAGAGCTGTGTAAGGACATCAGGGATAAAATTGTAGACCTGCACAAGGCTGGGATGGGCTACAGGACAATAGGCAAGCAGCTTGGTGAGAAGGCAACAACTGTTGGCGCAATTATTAGAAAATGGAAGAAGTTCAAGATGACGGTCAATCTCCCTCGGTCTGGGGCACCATGCAAGATCTCACCTCGTAGGGCATCAATGATCATGAGGAAGGTGAGGGATCAGCCCAGAACTACACGGCGGGACCTGGTCAATGACCTGAAGAGAGCTGGGACCACAGTCTCAAAGAAAACCATTAGTAACACACTACGCCGTCATGGATTAAAATCCTGCAGCGCACGCAAGGTCCCCCTGCTCAAGCCAGCGCATGTCCAGGCCCGTCTGAAGTTTGCCAATGACCATCTGGATAATCCAGAGGAGGAATGGGAGAAGGTCATGTGGTCTGATGACACAAAAATAGAGCTTTTTGGTCTAAACTCCACTCGCCATGTTTGGAGGAAGAAGAAGGATGAGTACAACCCCAAGAACACCATCCCAACCGTGAAGCATGGAGGTGGAAACATCATTCTTTGGGGATGCTTTTCTGCAATGGGGACAGGACGACTGCACCGTATTGAGGGGAGGATGGATGGAGCCATGTATCGCGAGATCTTGGCCAACAACCTCCTTCCCTCAGTAAGAGCATTGAAGATACGTCGTGGCTGGGTCTTCCAGCATGACAACGACCCAAAACACACAGCCAGGGCAACTAAGGAGTGGCTCTGTAAGAAGCATCTCAAGGTCCTGGAGTGGCCTAGCCAGTCTCCAGACCTGAACCCAATAGAAAATCTTTGGAGGGAGCTGAAAGTCCGTATTGCCCAGCTACAGCCCCGAAACCTGAAGGATCTGGAGAAGGTCTGTATGGAGGAGTGGGCCAAAATCCCTGCTGCAGTGTGTGCAAACCTGGTCAAGAACTACAAGAAACGTATGATCTCTGTAATTGCAAACAAAGGTTTCTGTACCAAATATTAAGTTCTGCTTTTCTGATGTATCAAATACTTATGTCATGCAATAAAATGCAAATTAATTATTTAAAAATCATACAATGTGATTTTCTGGATTTTTGTTTTAGATTCCGTCACTCACAGTTGAAGTGTACCTATGATAAAAATTACAGACCTCTACATGCTTTGTAAGTGGGCAAACCTGCAAAATCGGCAGTGTATCAAATACTTGTTCTCCCCACTGTATATATATACACTCACCTAAAGGATTATTAGGAACACCATACTAATACTGTGTTTGACCCCCTTTCGCCTTCAGAACTGCCTTAATTCTACGTGGCATTGATTCAACAAGGTGCTGAAAGCATTCTTTAGAAATGTTGGCCCATATTGATAGGATAGCATCTTGCAGTTGATGGAGATTTGTGGGATGCACATCCAGGGCACGAAGCTCCCGTTCCACCACATCCCAAAGATGCTCTATTGGGTTGAGATCTGGTGACTGTGGGGGCCATTTTAGTACAGTGAACTCATTGTCATGTTCAAGAAACCAATTTGAAATGATTCGAACTTTGTGACATGGTGCATTATCCTGCTGGAAGTAGCCATCAGAGGATGGGTACATGGTGGTCATAAAGGGATGGACATGGTCAGAAACAATGCTCAGGTAGGCCGTGGCATTTAAACGATGCCCAATTGGCACTAAGGGGCCTAAAGTGTGCCAAGAAAACATCCCCCACACCATTACACCACCACCACCAGCCTGCACAGTGGTAACAAGGCATGATGGATCCATGTTCTCATTCTGTTTACGCCAAATTCTGACTCTACCATCTGAATGTCTCAACAGAAATCGAGACTCATCAGACCAGGCAACATTTTTCCAGTCTTCAACTGTCCAATTTTGGTGAGCTCGTGCAAATTGTAGCCTCTTTTTCCTATTTGTAGTAGAGATGAGTGGTACCCGGTGGGGTCTTCTGCTGTTGTAGCCCATCCGCCTCAAGGTTGTGCGTGTTGTGGCTTCACAAATGCTTTGCTGCATACCTTGGTTGTAACGAGTGGTTATTTCAGTCAAAGTTGCTCTTCTATCAGCTTGAATCAGTCGGCCCATTCTCCTCTGACCTCTAGCATCAACAAGGCATTTTCGCCCACAGGACTGCCGCATACTGGATGTTTTTCCCTTTTCACACCGTTCTTTGTAAACTCTAGAAATGGTTGTGCGTGAAAATCCCAGTAACTGAGCAGATTGTGAAATACTCAGACCGGCCCGTCTGGCACCAACAACCATGCCACGCTCAAAATTGCTTAAATCACCTTTTTTTCCCATTCTGACATTCAGTTTGGAGTTCAGGAGATTGTCTTGACCAGGACCACACCCCTAAATGCATTGAAGCAACTGCCATGTGATTGGTTGATTAGATAATTGCATTAATGAGAAATTGAACAGGTGTTCCTAATAATCCTTTAGGTGAGTGTATATATATAGATATATATCTATGTATGTTTTTGTTTCAGAGCCTCTTGCGCCCAATCTAGTAGCATTTCTCCTGTATTTCCTCATCGCGACCCTCGCGTCAGCTGTCTCCATCGCAGTTTTCATCATTCTGGTTGCTCTTCAGAGGTAAATAAAATTTGATTTGATTTGAATTTACGAATTGCAAAAACAGAAAGTAGAAGTCTTTCTTCTCTCTTCAGAAGACTGAGAGAATGGGACGTGTCTCTTCCCTCTCCTGTCCACAGCAAAGTCTCAGAGGTGTCACAGGTAGGTGTCACAGAATGCTCAAGTAAACCTGTTTTTTCTCGTCATAGTCGTGATGTTGCGCATCGCAGTTCGGTACAGGCATCAGAGCCGCGTCTCCTCGCAGCAGATCTTCATTTGTGTGTGTGACGGAGGGATTCCTGCCGCTGTTTTGACTCCTTTACACATTTTTAAGCTCTTCACGAGTTCTCAGCTGGTCAAAATACCATCATATGTAGCTACGCACATACAGCGAGTGCATTTAGCCGCACACAGCATTGTTTTGGATGTTCGGTAAGTTCCTTCCCGAAATATATGCAATAAAAGCTGACCAATCAGGTTGTGAACATATCCCTATGCCCTTAGGTTCGGTATCTTTAGGTTTGGTGTTAAAATGCCAATGTGAATGCTAAGCGGACCAGGACTAAATGTTTTTGTTTTTTTGGTTTGGACCAAACGAACCAAGCAAACCAAACTACAAGTGTGAACATACCCTTAGACCACATCACTATAGCCCTTTTCAAACCTGGTATCAAAGCCGTAATGATTTTCATCTGAGTGATCATCAAGTGGGGACTTTGATAACAACTGTTGGTTGTTGATTGGTTGCAAAATATGATTGACAGGCAAGTGGGCGGCCTTTCGACTTGTTGCATTTGAACTATAAGGATTATGCTAAAAATGCAATGTGGTTTCTGACTACCTCCAAATGCAGTTTCGTTGACTGAGCAAAATTTTACACTTGTATTTGTCGTTTTCCACTTCTTGTCAAATCAATAATACCAGGTTTAAACGAGGCCTATAATCCTTTAAAACCAGTACGCAATCATAATCTAAATGAGTGAACATCTTGTTTTCGGCTAGCATCCTCAGATGGACCACTTACCTTGTTGTACCGAACTGAAGGATCCAGAAATCATCATTGCTCAAATTGTAGATGTTCGTCCGCAGTTATCCTCATGGTAAGTCAACTGTATGTTTTATTCCTGGAATGCTCTGGAATTTCTGGAATGTGAAGTCCTAAAATTCTTTCTGAACATGATTATTACTTTTTCCATGCAGCGACTCAGAAAACACCTTAACCACTGATGGAAACAACCGCTGCCAGGAAATCGAGCGTGATCGAGTGGTTTTGCATGTTGATGATCCATGCCTTCAGTCCTTGTGTTCTTCTGGGAATGTGATGGGAATAAATGGTACATTCCAGCCTCGTACCTCCAACTTCCGTGATCCAGTTCTCCCATGTTCAGAGGGATACTTTCCGAATCCTGCAACTTCTGTCAGCACTACCCGGAATGCTTTGCAAGAGGATTTCTCTCTGAATGTAGAAATGGATGATGGGTACATGAATTGTCCTGAGCCTGATTTGAACAGAAGCACAAATCCCCATTTGCTTCATATGCAAGATTTAAACACAAATGTTTTCCGTCCACCTTCTCCAGGAAGTGCTCCAGGAAGACTATGAGTGGTGTATTATTCAGCAAACATGTACAAGACACAGAATAACAAAGGAAGAGAAATCACAGAAACTGTTGGCTGCTGTTTCCACAGTGACCACCAGAGGGTGGTATAGTACTACATTATCTACTGTATTTTGAGACTTTGGATGATGCCAGGGGTGTTCAATCCTGCTCTTGGAGGGCCACTGTTCTGCAGAGTAAACACACTGGAACCAGCTAGACAAGATCTTCAGGATTACTATGAACCTCCAGGCAAGTGTGTAAGTGCACTCTAGAGCTAAAGACATTGGCCCTTGAGGAGCAGGATTGCACACCCCATAAGCCTTGGTGCACATTACTGTTTCAGTTGTCTGCAATGACAAATAATCTTTGATATGGTGTCTTATATAACTACTAAATATTTCCCTCAGTATCTGTATGACAGAAAAATCACTAATTTGATATTATAGACAGCAATGATATTAAATGAAGAGCATGTTTCTCCAGTTTCTCAGATATTTCTCCTGAGCAAAATACTTTGCTTATTCTTAATTGTGTCTCTTCTAAAGCAGTGGTTCTCAACCTTTTTGAATCCAAGGCCCCCCACTGTCCACAACAAAACTCGAAGTCCACTCGACAGTTGTTTAAATCCTTGTTTAAATCCTTTAAATTAAGGATTTAAAAAAATATGTTTACTCACAATCTCTACTCGAGCTTGGTATAACTAAAATGTATATTCATTATAAAATTACCCATGGAGTTTTACCAGTTTTTTTTTTTTCATTTTACATGACGTTTCCAGTACTAGAAATCAAACTTTTAAAATGTAGCTACCTCAAATATCCTGGTTTCCTCAAGACCGTGGGGAACCAGGCTCTTCAATAGAAAAAAAGCTGTTGAGGGGTGAATTAAAATCAATAATTAGAATTAATAAAAAAATAATTAAATTTAATATCATGATTTTCAGTTGTTTTAGTTTATTTTAATTCTGCATTTGTATTATTTAAAAATCATTTTAAAGGGGATATATTATTATGTCCTTTTTCAAAGTCTTGATTTTGTTTTGGGGCTGTACTAGATAGAGTTCACGTGCTTGACTGTTCAAAAAACACATTATTTTTCTAATAATTGACATTGTTGCGACACCTCTTTTCCCAGTCTGTCAGTAACGCTCTTGGGGTGCGTTTCCCGTACAACAACGTAACTCGCTGCTTAACTACCATAGTGCGATGCATTGTTGAATAAATCAACTAGCTTTCCCAAAACCGCACTGTTGCAAATTTGTCGGTTAACCACATTGGTTGATGTCACGCAGGTGGTGGAGTAATAACTTTTTTAAAGGTGCAGTATGTAAGAATGACAGCTAGTGGTTGAAATGGGTACTGCAGTCCAAATTCAAAATATTGTTTGCCCTGCCCCCTCCTCGTCAGACTCGACGCTCACGCGGGTTGCCAGTTTGAGGATGAGGAACAGGAACGAGCGCGATTGACAATAGAAGGAGAGGAGACTTACTACACACTGTAAGTTGATGAGTTGATTTATCTGCGTTTTAACGTGCTTCCGTTCATAGAGATTTTTAGATGGATGCCGAGGCTTTTTAGGTCGGGTAGAATCTGCGATTACTGATCCAATTTGTTTGCTGGTTTCCATGGCTTCAATACGCTGTTTTTTCCGCCAACTGACAACCTGTGGTGTTGGGTAAATTGGCAACATGCGTTATCGCACAGACCAAAATAAAAACAGACATTCCGACACAGAACGCACATTTCAAAGTAAAATAACTGGCTGTAGCATTGTTTTTCAGAGAAACAAGTATGTGAACTCAGCATGTTTCCTAAATATCTGCAAACATATTATGGTATTTTTATGTTTTACAGTCAGTCAAAAACAGTCAAAAATTTACATACATCACCTTTAAATAAATCCGTTTGAAACTGAATTAATGCTAGATTTTTGCTATAAATTACAGATAAGGCATCTGAGGACTAATTCTCATTTTTTGCTTTATTTCCAGATTCAATCATAGGCTCGTTCTTAGAGCCTTAGAATTCGTACTAGAGCACGTATGCACATGCACACTCTTCAAAAACGGCTAGAAAACGTGACAAACTAAAACGTAAATGACATTTGTATATATTCGAAATAAAAGATATAGATTGTACTGAATGTCAGCTTGCTTATTTTGCTCAAGATTAAGTTCCAGTTAATAAGTCCACATGTCATGCAAACAAGAATCTATGCTTCTAGCCACAGGTCGAGAGCTGTCGTTCCAACCACACAATTTTGCGATGCTGTTTGAAACGCACCCGTTTAGTTCCTGTCTCTATGAATCCCCTCCTTCCAAAAGTGCGGTGTGCTCTGATTGGTCACCTGGTAAGGTGTGTGTTGTGATTGGTCAAGCGCTTCAAGCGTGTTTGGGAAATGTCACACCCCTTACCATAACCACGAGTTTCAACACACTACTGATGCAACTCAACCACTCCTCACCAATTGTTTTGCATATGCCTCGGGTGGGAATTATTTAAATGAAGAATATTGTGACATGCTCATTCCTGGAAGAAAACAAGACTACAATGGAGGCGTTTCAGGGAGTTCAGAAACAGTGCACACCGATACAGAGAATAACTCCCTTTGGAGTGACTTTGTGCTTTGTAACTGGCTCAAACAGCAACATTACACACTAAAGAAATTTGAACATGTAAAAAGCATAATAGGTCCACTTTGCATCTTGAGGCCCCCTTGGAAGCCTTTCTGGTTGAGAACCACTGAGTTTGAGAAGAGATCTCAACATTGTGGTCAGATTTGCTATTAAAAGGTCATTGATTTCAATATGAACTTGAAAATGTTGGTGTGCTTCGATTCCTGGATAAAATTATATGTGTTTGCATTTTCTTAGCTTGTTTAATTTCTAAACATCTCACTCCGCCACTTTGAAGAGCACACTTCGTGTTATCACCCTTGCGGGTGTTTTCATTGTGTGTTTTCTGAATGACTGTAGACGCGTGCAGCAAACAGCTGTTTGACTCTTAAGAATGAGTAATTACCATTCACTCTCTTATTTCAAGATGTTATGTGCGAGTGTTTATGTTTCTCCAGGCAGTGAAGGTCTGCTTGTCAAAGGAAAACAGCTGTCATTTGAGCAACGGAGCGACTGCACGAAATAAAGAGGTAGAGATAAGGAGACATACGCCGTCACGCTCCTTCAAAATGAAAGACAGAACAGGGATTCACTTTCAAAACTAGGTTGAGTTGAGAAAATAACCTTTAAATGTGATGTTTGTGTGTCACCTAATCTGATGGATGGATATCTCACCTGTATCTTCCACACCTGGCTGTGGGCCGGAGGCCAAAACACACACATACAAACTTTTTCACACACTAGGTCACTAGGATTTGTGGTAAAATAAATGTCTATAAATGGCAGTGCAGGAGAAGTTATGTGCCGAAGTTCGAATCCCTCTTGTACTTCTTTCACATCTGGCTTGTTTGGAAACAGCTGTGTCTGCCACGGCCTCCTCAGGATTTATGGCCCACCTCTCTACACCTTCACTCATCCCTCGTTCCTCTCCTCCATCAGGTGCATCCTCTTCCCAACTATTTCTCTTCCTACACTTACACTTTCACCTTTTCATGCGCCTCTTTGTCTTTAATCTCTTGTTCTTGATCTCCCGAAGTCTCGACCCTCATCGTACCTTCCATTAATTTCCACCCGTCCCCCTATATGCCTCTCACGACCTGTTTCAGATCTGTCACTCTCAACTGCCTCTTGAACTCTACTACCACCATCATCCCATCTGTTTTGCCCTCTCTCGTCTTTCCTTTAGTGTTTCATTCACACCCTTCCCCTCTCACCCTGTTTTCAACCACCATCCATTTTGCCGTTATCCGTTTCTGTCTTTGTTCTCTGCCACCTAAAGCTTGTTACAGCGATATATAATGAAAAACAGGATTTTCACAATGTTCACCAGTTCACCATTTTATTCAAAATACGCTGCAGAAATGGACCAATTAGAAATTTGGCTATGGTTATGAGGTCACAACCACGAGAATATTAGACGACCTTTATGATTGATTCTTCAATAAGAGGCAGTATTTGATTTGAAATCTTAAAAAGGCAGCTTCCTTAAGCCCGAAGTATATTTTGGCGACTGCGTTTCACGACAGTCCACACAACGTAATTTTCGTCTTCAGGAGGGTCTGCAGACATCCACGTACACTGTCCATGTGCAGCCCAATTTTTGTGTCCGTGTGGACCATGTGCGTACAACAGCGCATGCGCAAGGTGAATGTTGAGACAGAAGAGTCCACTAGGTGGCACTGCACAGTTGTGATGCATTGTGCATTAGTCGAAGAAGAGCGATACAAAACAACATGCTGTTCCAGGAACAGTAAACAAAGCAGCATATAATTCTCCATCGTTTTTGTTTTGGTTCTTGTTCTAAACTTTGCATGCAATGGCAGATCCACTACTTTTCTTCTTCCATCCTTCCGATTCCGATGGTCGGAATTCACCCCTAGTGGCAGTTGTAATGAACTTTCATTATGATCTTGCGCGATAACATGGGTAAACTGTCGTTTTCTCAGAAATCTTCCCTGTTAAAGGTGCTGTATGTAAGTTTTTGGCTGTACTAAAGCATAAAAATATCATATGTTTGCAGATATTTAGGAAACATGCTAAGTTCACATACTTTTCTCTGAAAAACAATGCTACAGTCTGTGCGATACCACATGTTGCCAGTTTACTCAATAGTATTTCGACACCCCGGCATCCATCTAAAAATCTAAAAAAGCACATTAAAACGCGGATAAATCAACTTACAGTGTGTAGTAAGTCTCCTCTCCTTCTACTGTCAATCGCGCTCGTTTCTGTTGCGTGTCCTCAAGCTGGCAACCTGCGTGAGCGTCGAGTCTGAGGAGGAGGGGGCGGAGCAAACAATATTTTGAATTTGGACTGCAGTACCCATTTTAACCACTAGCTGTCATTCTTACATACAGCACCTTTAAGGCCCTGATATAAAGTACTTAAAGAGAAATCGAAGAACGAACTGAACAAAATCAGGAGTTTGAATCAGCTTGCCAAATCTAACTTTCCGGAAAAGTTTGCTCCAACTGGGAAACACCTTTGTGCTAGCATTGGTCCGTGGCGATTATATAACAGGTAGGTGTGCGCTGACTCCGCGGATGCTCCGCCTTCTTTTACGTGGAAATCTTTTTTGGTTAATTTCTCCTGTTCAGTCCATTGAGGTCAGACATCCGCGAGTGAAAACATGAACACACTGGAGAGATGCTTTTTAGTAGAAAATGAAGTTGTACTTCTGATAAAATGAGACAGACACTGTTTTTCATGTTTAATACGGTAAAGCTGATTGATTTTAGAAAATCTATTGTATAAAGTGCTATACAAATAAACGTGACTTTACTGTGCTGAATTTCAGAGCTTGTGCAAACATATCCACATTGCTATGATCAGATGCTTTTCTTATGCCTTATTAAAAAAAAATGGTTGCTGTTTTCTCAATTTTGTTGTGTGTTTATTTTGTTATTGAGAGGAAAGCATGCAGCACATATTTACATATTCATCTAAGCGTCGCTCTCAGCAGAGTGGGCGGCATTAGATGTTCGCTAACAGTATATCACTGCTCACCTATTTCGAACTTTGTTTTACCCATAAACAAAGAACGAAAAAGAACTTTGGCGCATCTCTTGCACTAAACGGTACTATTCAAGCTAGGTAGCGTTTTGCCCACACTGACTTGCAATATTTCTTTTAGCGCCTCCAGTAAATGAACGCAAAAGCAAGTTTTTATCCTCTGAACTTTCACCATGGTGGAACGAAAACAGCTATGCATATAGGACAAATAACTGCCAAGTGAAAATACGGTGCCAGACATAATTAAACTTTAATTACTTATCAATAATCATTTTTTAAATATATCAAGTGTTTCTGATAAAGTTAAACAAAAAGTATTAATAATTCTTACACCGATCTGATTGGAATACATTGGAAAACATCCCATCCGTTTTACTCATTTACTCACCCTCAAGCCATCCTAGGTGTATATGACATTCTTCTTTCAGACGAATACAGTCGGCGTTATATTAAAAAATGTCCTGGCTAATCCAAGCATTGTAACGGCAGTAAAAGGCAGCCCAAAATTTGAAGCCCAAAAAAGTGCATCCATCCATCATAAACATACTCCACACGGCTCTGGGGGATTAATAAAGGCCTTTTGAAGCGAATCGATACGTTTGTGTAAGAAAAATATCCATATTTAACATATTATAAAGTAAAATATCTAGCTTCCGCCAGACCGCCTGCCGAATTCAACTTACGGAAAAAGCGTAAATGACGTGACGTATGACGTCTGATGTAGCGGAAGTGTTTTGAACTGCGAGAGGAGTTACACTTTATGTGCAAGTTGAATAAAAAAGTGACTGAAAATGTGAAGCTGGAACACTGAGGTTAGCCTGTCACAGATGAAGTCATTTGCATATTTAGGTACAGTCGCAAACGTGTGTTTCATTTGAAGGGAAACAGTATAAATTGGTTCTGAAACTGAGATATAACTTTATGGTGCAAGAAACCTTGTCTAACATTATAAATGAACCTCACCGGGAGAAATGCTACATAAGTCTAGCACATGGCCATTTAAACAAAATGAGTTTTTCTCCACTCTCGCCCTCCATCCCTGGCTTGAGCTGGCCATCAGAAGAAAGAAAAGATGAGTGTAAGTTCCCCTTCAGCGATACATTCTTCCATGCTCTATCTTTTTAAGTTTGGCTGACCTCCAAACTCAAGCATGTAGTGACAGTCAGAAAATCTTCTGATGTACCTTCACAGGCCTCCGTTCAACTCACTTTGCATTCCTTTAGATTTTTTCCTGAGAGCCTGCTTTTGTTTTAGTGATGACTGGTTGACATCAGGGTGGGAACTTAACAACCGCTACCGTAACGACTAGGTGGTTGCCTGGGTGTTATGCAGTTGCTAACATGCCCTAAGTGTTTTTAGTCCTAAGGTTGCTAGAGTATTAGATGGTTGCCACGATGTTGTTATTGCTAAGGTATTCTAAGTATAGTTTAAATGCTGAATGAAGAGATGTAATAAAATGTACAATGTAATAGAGTGTTCTGGTTAGTTTCTAGGGTGTTGCTAAGTTGTTCTGGGTGGTTTTGATCATGTTGCTCTGCAGTTGCAAAGGGGTTTTGGGTGGTTGCCAGGGTGTTGCTAAGTTGTTCTCAGTTTTTTTTTTTTACCACAATGCTTTGCGTATTATAAGATGTTTTGGTTGGTTGCCAGGGTGTCATTATGTGGTTACTGAGGTATTTAAGTATTTTTATATCAAATCAATGTATGTAAATATGTAATATAAAATACAATGCTTCATCACATTGCTATTCAGTTGCTAGTCTTCTGCTTAGTTGCCAAGGGGTTGCTAAGTTGTTCTTAGTGTTTTTTTTAGCACATTGCTATGCAGTTATGGGTGGTTGCCAAGGTGTTCTAGGTGTTTTTTGCCTACTGTTTGGTTGCCAGTGTGTCGTTATGTGGTTTCTAAGGGGATCTACGGTATTTTTAGCACGTTACTATGCAGTTGTTAATGTGTTCTGGATACTTGCTAGGGAGTTGTTCTGAGTGTTTTTTAAACATGTTACTATGCATTTACAAGGGAGTTCTGGGTGGTTGCCAGGGTGTCATTATGCGGTTTCTAAGGTATTCTATGGTGTTTTTTTAACATGTTACTATGCAGTTGCTAGGGTGTTGCAGGTGGTTTAAGATGTCCCTTCTTTAATGTCATTGGTATTATTTCACCATCATCGTTTTATCATCTGATAATTTGAAAAATAATAGCACACCTCCTCAACAAACTGCACAAATTTAGGTTCATATCTATACAACAAGTTAAGTTAACATTAGCCACTTAGCATCAGTCTCGGATTGACCCTTAGACATGAAAGGCTAAATTCATGAAAATATACAACTGTTGTTTTGTCTGCAATTCTTGTTGATGGTTTTGTTGTTTTTGATGTTGTTGTGCTTGTGGCTAAATTTGAGGTTGGACTCTCCTTGTAGCTTCTAGCTGTGCTCAGTGCTAAAGTTAGGGTGTGCATGCAGTATTCATGAATGCCCGCTTTCCATCATGGTGATGGACTACAGCTCTTTATATAGCTACAGAACGACTGATGAGGGTCGTCTGGAGCTCCAAGACCTCTTTACTGTGAGTGTGTTCATGTGATTCATCATGTAAATGGGTCCATTTGCCACGGAAAGACACAATTAGCCATGAGACTAATGACTTAATGATCTCTCCAGCTAGTGTTATCATGATGTCAGGCACCAGGCTCTGTACAAAAACCCTATATGTAAAATGCACTTTAAGGGTAGGGTTTTTGGGTGGTTGCCAGGGTGTTGCTATGTGGTTGCTAGGGTATTCAATGTATTTTTTGCAGAATTGGTTTGTGGTTGTTAGGGTGTTCAATGCGGTTTCCAGAGTATTTGTTATGCTGTTGGGAATGCGTTTTGAATGGTTCTTAGCTCTTGGTGGTTTCTAAAGTATGCTAAGTGGTTTTTAGCACGCTGCTATTCGGTTGCTAGGGTGTTCTGGGTGGTTTCCAAGGTTTGTTATGTGGTTGTTCTAAGCGTTTTTAGCATGTTGCAAGGGTCTACTGAGTGGTTTAAAGCACATTGCTCTGTGGTTGCTAGAGCGTTATGGGTGGTTGCCAGGATGTTATATGGTTTTTAATACATTCTGAGTGTTTTAGCATGTTGCTAAGCAGTTGCTAAGGTGTTCTGGAGGATTGACAGGGTGTCATGCAGCTGTTATGTTTTAAGTGATTTTTAGCCCATTGCTATGCAGTTTCTATGTTGTGATGGGTGGTTGCCGAAGTGTTGCTATGTTTGCAGTTACAAAAATGTTCTGATTGGTTTTGAACACATTACTATGTGGTTTCTAGGTTGTTCTGGGTGGTTGCCAGGGAACTATGCAGTTGCCAAGGTCTTCTAATCGGTTTTTAGCCCATTGCTGTACTGTAAAATTATGTCTTGAAGTCATTTTTAGCTGCTAGGTTATGGTTGCTAAGTACAGTGTTTTACTGTAAAGGGCTTTTCACACTCTGCTTAAGCCCAGGTTATTGTCATTCTAAATGGGTAAAGGAACGCTGCACTGCTTTTTACCCGGGGTTATCAAACCCTGCTACTTATGTTTTTTTGCGGCGTTAACCCCACATTGCAGTGCCAAGCGTGCACAGTGTGAAACGATACAGTATTAGAATGTTACGACTAGACACTTAGCAACCGACAACCAATCGCGTGCCTCATATTTACATGCTTTGGACAGTCACAGAAACAGTGCATTGTATATGTAAGGAATAATTGGCGACAGGCCATTAAATTATAAGAAAATAATGCACACCCGAGGTGGTAATGCAGCCATGACATGAAGCAGAGTGTGCATTATTTTCTAATAATTCAATGGACCAGAGTCAGTTATTCCGCTTATACTATGGTTACCACGCCTCAAACATTGTTCAGATGATGTATTTCAAGACATTTGTCAGGTTTTTGTCCTTAAAACGCTTGTGCGCAGGACTAATTTCTTACGCATCTCATCCCATGCCACTGTTGCTAATTCCAAAACGTCATTTTAGAGCTAGTAATGGAGGCTTGAGCTACTGATAGCAGACTAATGCAGTTATTAATGCAGTTATTAGAGAGAGAGAGAGAGAGAGAGAGAGAGAGAGAAGGAGAGCGATTAAGAGTCTGTGCGTCTCTCAACAATGTTCGACAGCAGTGTCTCTACTAATAGCAAAACTGTAAGTTTATCTGCTTCAAGAACAGCACAGTTACCTCGCTAGTGAGAGATATCATGTAGCTTTTAAGCTGCTAAACTATTTTACTGATACAATCATCAGAGCAGTGCTGACAAACACACGTTTCTGTGCGAGTGTATGTCTGTTCTGTATGTGTGTGCATTTGAGTTGGAGAGAGAGAGGGAGTAAGGGCCCTATCATACACCCGGCGCAATGCGATGCCAGGTGCAACGCAAGTGTTTTTTGCTATTTTCATTCTGACGCAGTTATCATTTTCACATCCAGCGCCACGTTGTTTAAATAGCAAATGCACTCTCGCTCATCTGTTCGCCCAATGGGTGTGCTGGTCTGAAAACAAGGTGTGTTCAGGCGCATTGTTGGCGCGTTGCTATTTTGAAGCTACTGAAATCGACTGCGCCATTGACCAACAAAAACCTGGTCTAAAGTCAATAACGCAATATTTTTTGTGTTATTTAAGCAGCACACAAACATTCAAAATAAAAGGATTCCTCTCTGGAGAAGCATTCAGTCTTTCGCTTGCAAATTCCGCCATGTAAATAGCGAATCCTCCATTGTGCAAGCTCAATTGGCTTTTAAAGGGAATGGGAGATGAGACTCTGATTGGTTTATTGAACATTATGCCTAAAACACACCCATGACTCATTAAGAGACTAGGTACAACCCTTTTGGACCATGTGCCTGGCGCGCCGACCGTTTTTTCCATCGTTAAACTAGCAAAAGTGGATTCGGACATGCCCTAAGTGCACCTGCGCCTCAGACCATGCGCTCAGATCGTTAAAATAGGGCCCAAAGAGAATATGTTCTTTCTGTACATAATAAAATGTAATTTTGTGGCAAAAAAACATGAAAATAATTTGTCGTTTTTATTCTGTTGTTTACTATATTTATTTGCTTGTTCATTGTTGCTGTGGGTTTTGGTTCTTTTGCTGTTGTCAGCTGTAAGGACCTTTGAAATAACGGAAATCATTTGGCGAAGTGATATGGAACTGTAATGCGGTCAAGACTTGCTGGAACTACTTTAGCCATGCGCTTTCCTGAAAATAATTGCACACATTAGAACATTCGTCAAACAATCAGATTCAAGCATTCAACAGCCCCGTAGTATAATAACAAATAATTTATCAGGAGTGTTTATGCTGGGATATGTAGGTTGGTGACACGTAACTTGAAACTATTTCAAGGAAATGTATTTAAATTAGTTTTTTAGAGCGGAATCGCATCTCCTTACCCTTGAGTTGGTTGACAACCTGCTTGAATTTTGGTCAGAAATTCATATTTAACGCATTATTACACAAAAGGAACTTAGAATATAATTACATTTATAAATGATCACTCGGAGACCTGCCACCTTCAGCTGTTTTAATGGTGAGTACACTCAAAATCTTTGGTACTTCAGTATGTTACAGACATACATATTTTTATTGCTATTTGGCATGTATTGTTTTTATTATTATTGTGTTGTTGCAACTTAAGAGCTTTTGTTACTCATATTTATGAAGTGTATAGGCGTAATGCAAATGTGTGGTTGTGAGTTTTGGTTCTTTTGCTGTTGTCGGCTGTAAGGACCTTTGAAATAACGGAAATCATTTGGCGAAGTGATATGGAACTGTAATGCGGTCAAGATCTGCCTGGAACTACTTTAGCTGTGCGTTTCCCTGAAAATAATTGCACACCATAGAACATTCGTCAAGCAATCTGATTCAAGCATTCAACAGCCCCAGGGTTATTAACCCCTACTCCTTTTTTTTGCAGTGTTAACCCCACATTGTAGTGCCAAACGTGTATAGTGTGAAACAATGCGTTGTTAGAATGTTACTAGATGCTTAACATCCAACAACCAATCGCATGCTTTGGACAATCACGGAAACACATTCACATGCAAGAGTTTGATAGGAAAAATGTCAAACGGCTATAAGAAACGTGAATTGGAGTGAAGAAGACACCTGACTTGATAGTCAGGATAAACTTAATAGTACAGAAGTGTAATATGAGGATGACACTGACAGCGCAAATATGCAAATAAGAGTGTTGACACAGGGTTTAGGAATGTACGGTGTGAAACGGTAGCATATGAATACCCAGGATTAATTGTTAGCCCTGGTAAATTATGAGCAATGTGAAACAAGATTAATTCCGTTTAGAATTCTAGAATTGGTTTAGAATGATTTCAAGTGTGAAAAGCTCTTTAGTGTTTTTTAGCACGATGGAATGCAGATGCAAGGAGTGTATTATTTTTATCACATGCTTCAGTTGCTAGGGTGTTCTGGTCACACAATTTGATGTATCCGTAGTACAAACGGTACAGGACGAGCTGTGCTGAAGCTTTAATACTTAGCGTTTGGGGTTTGTTCAAATCAGTAACACTGGACGAATAGTATTAGTAATAAGGCAATCCCAGTACACTGATCCTTCTTAAAATGGTTATCAACATGTAAACAACGCAAAGGCGTCCTGATTCGAATGTCCTTTGCAAAACGTATAATGAATTACTGTAAGTCACAGAAAGAAAAGGTGAAATTGAGGAGAAAACAGATGCTTTACTGGAGGCTTTCTAAGAAAATAACATCACTCACAGTACTCAGAAGAGAGAGAGAGAGAGAGAGATAGAGAGAGAGATCAGAGGCTTATGTAAGTCCACAGAGATTTGCTGTCCATTAAAATGAGCAGAAACGCATGTGTGTATGTGTGTGTGTGTTTGTGTGGCAAGACAGACTCAGGGTCAACTTCATTAAAAAGGTTTAAACGTGACATCATCCGTTCGTTATGCAGATGACCTGACTGCATAAGCAGAGAGATCTAGAGAGGGATTATTATAATAAGGACTGTATGCTAATACTGTGTTAATGATATGCAAATTCAAGATTTTGATTAGAGTATCACTGGTTTACAACTTCACATAGCAAATTAGAGATGCTGATATATGGATCGATGGATCGGACTTGTTTGTTCAGCACATCCCACAGATGCTCGATTGGATTGAGATCTGGGGAATTTGGATTTTCCAAATTCAAGGTTTTCAAAATGAAGGTTTCCCAGCAGAACATTGCCCAAAGCATCACACTGCCTCCGCCGGCTTGCCTTCTTCCCATAGTGCATCCTGGTGCCATGTGTTCCCCAGGTAACACATGCGCACACGCACCCGGCCATCCACGTGATGTAAAAGAAACCGTGATTCATCAGACCAGGCCACCTTCTTCCATTGCTCTGTGGTCCAGTTCTGATGATCACGTGCCCACTGTTGGCGCTTTTGGCGGTGGACAGGGGTCAGCATGGGCACCCTGACTAATCTGCGGGTATGCAGCCCCATACGCAACAAACTGCGATGCACTGTGTATTCTGACACCTTTCTATCAGAACCAGCATTAACTTCTTGAGCAATTTGAGCTACAGTAGCTCGTCTGTTTGATCGGACCACATGGGCCAGCCTTCGCTCCCCTTCGTGCATCAATGAGCCTTGGCTGCCCATGACCCTGTCGCCGGTTCACCACTGTTCCTTCCTTGGACCACTTTTGATAGATACTGACCACTGCAGACTGGGAACACTACACAAGAGCTGCAGTTTTGGAGATGCTCTGACCCTCTAGCCATCACAATTTAGCCCTTGTCAAACTCGCTCAAATCCTTACGCTTGCCCATTTTTCCTGCTTCTAACACATCAACTTTGAGGGCAAAATGTTCACTCGTTGCCTAATATATCCCACCCACTAACAGGTGCCGTGATGAAGAGATAATCAGTGTTATTCACTACACCTGTCAGTGGTCATAATGTTATGCCTGATCGGTGTATATACACTCACCTAAAGGATTATTAGGAACACCATACTAATACTGTGTTTGACCCCCTTTCGCCTTCAGAACTGCCTTAATTCTACGTGGCATTGATTCAACAAGGTGCTGAAAGCATTCTTTAGAAATGTTGGCCCATATTGATAGGATAGCATCTTGCAGTTTATGGAGATTTGTGGGATGCACATCCAGGGCACGAAGCTCCCGTTCCACCACATCCCAAAGATGCTCTATTGGGTTGAGATCTGGTGACTGTGGGGGCCATTTTAGTACAGTGAACTCATTGTCATGTTCAAGAAACCAATTTGAAATGATTCGAGCTTTGTGACATGGTGCATTATCCTGCTGGAAGTAGCCATCAGAGGATGGGTACATGGTGGTCATAAAGGGATGGACATGGTCAGAAACAATGCTCAGGTAGGCCGTGGCATTTAAACGATGCCCAATTGGCACTAAGGGGCCTAAAGTGTGCCAAGAAAACATCCCCCACACCATTACACCACCACCACCAGCCTGCACAGTGGTAACAAGGCATGATGGATCCATGTTCTCATTCTGTTTACGCCAAATTCTGACTCTACCATCTGAATGTCTCAACAGAAATCGAGACTCATCAGACCAGGCAACATTTTTCCAGTCTTCAACTGTCCAATTTTGGTGAGCTCGTGCAAATTGTAGCCTCTTTTTCCTATTTGTAGTGGAGATGAGTGGTACCCGGTGGGGTCTTCTGCTGTTGTAGCCCATCCGCCTCAAGGTTTTGCGTGTTGTGGCTTCACAAATGCTTTGCTGCATACCTCAGTTGTAACGAGTGGTTATTTCAGTCAAAGTTGCTCTTCTATCAGCTTGAATCAGTCGGCCCATTCTCCTCTGACCTCTAGCATCAACAAGGCATTTTCGCCCACAGGACTGCCGCATACTGGATGTTTTTCCCTTTTCACACCATTCTTTGTAAACTCTAGAAATGGTTGTGCGTGGAAATCCCAGTAACTGAGCAGATTGTGAAATACTCAGACCGGCCCGTCTGGCACCAACAACCATGCCACGCTCAAAATTGCTTAAATCACCTTTCTTTCCCATTCTGACATTCAGTTTGGAGTTCAGGAGATTGTCTTGACCAGGACCACACCCCTAAATGCATTGAAGCAACTGCCATGTGATTGGTTGATTAGATAATTGCA
>CM077192.1:22242126-22414626 GCA_039654105.1 Coreius guichenoti
TTAAATATTTTTAGTAGTGGAAACTTGGCTAGCTTTAACTAGCTTATACAATAAATGCTAAATTGCTAAAACAATGCTTTGATAACATTAGCATAGCATAGAAATAGCTGAATCAGTATAAAATATTTAAAATATATCTGTTCTCAAACCAAGCTCATGTTCCACTTGTCACCATGATGGTAACCCTACAAAAAAAACCCCAAAAAAACAACATAACAGAAACTCTTCTAAACTAGCATAGCAAAACATTAAACACTACCAAATCCCCCACTTAACATTAATCTTGCACAAAAAATTATATAACACCTAATTTTAGCATTTACTCTTCCTTTTGAGTGTCATGGCAAAGCATGCTGGGAAATAAAAAATCCCAGCCCAGTTTCACTTAAATTTAAGTTAGTCTAAATTAAAAGAAACAAGTTCATAAAACTCAAAACAATGAAACAATTCAGATTACTTCAAATGTGTCCGTTTTGTGAACTCAAGAGAAAGAGAACGTTCTAAGTACTCATATAAATGTATCTGATTTAAATAATTTGTTTAAATTAAGTTGGCTCTACTCAAACCAATTAATTATTTTGAGCGTTAGGGTTTACAGTGCAGTGCTGATTTCCTACATAATGCTGAAATAAACACTAAGCATTAACCCTATCCTAAACCGTAACCTTAACCTTAGCATTAGTAGCACATCCCGACAGATAGCTAGCATGTTTGTTGCGGTCAGATCCATCCATGATATTTGTCAACTATAGAGTCCATGAAGTCTGAATTTTTCTCGACAGGAGACTGAGTTACTGAGCTAACCAATGAAATCAGCTGTGGGGAAAAATAGAATGAAATAGAATAAAACATAAACTACTGTGTTTGAAGCTAATAGCAAGCTAATAAGGTAGCTTTTTGCAAAGCACATGTAATTTTTTACAAATAAAATACATATTCAGTTTTTAATAAGTTATTTCAAGCATAATGGCATCAGGGGTCTTGTGTATGTTGATGTTTTCACAGTGTGCTGTAGAATCGCTAGTTCTGTTCGCTAGTTCTATTCGCTAGTTCTGAATGACTGTGTGGCTAATAGGCCTAGTGTGAATGAGTTTGCGCGGAAAAAAAAAAAGGATGAAAAAGGAAAATGCTGTGTTAAACATTTCATTCAGCATTTTTGTTGATGGAGGGTGTGAATGATTGTGACATCCAACATGTGAAAGAGGAAAAATGCCATCCCCACCCAAACACACACACACACTCACACACTCCCCCACAGATCAAGATTACTTTGAAGACATGCACAATGTGTGAGGAAATGTCAGCGAGTGTGAGAGATAGATAAGTGTGATAAGCTATTGTTAGCAGGTGTGAAGCAGGTGTGTGTACAATCATATAAGTTAGCTTTAGCAAATTGCTAAGCGTGTATCAGACATCCCAACCTGCAAAAACTCATTTCTGGAAGACCCTCTCCCCACCCTTTCATATATAGGCTAACTCCTGCATAACACGGCTTCGTTCATTCAATAGTATTTGTACGCTGAATGTGACAGTAATGTAGTGTGTCGAAATTAGAGGGAAGGGTCTCATATTCTCTCAATGAAATCCGCACGTGGTCACAGGAGACATGATAATACCAGCGGTAATGTGTCTTGGCTGACCACTTACGGTTGGATCATCGAGAACGCATCTTTGACTATACCAGGTGGAAACAGGGCTCCTCTTTCATTCACTTGATTTCCAGGATATTGTATATAATAATATAATATGTCAGGGAGCCGCTATCGATATGCAAGAGATTCCCGAACCTTCCAGGAGAGGTTGGATGTCTGGTATTCAGTCTTAGCCATACTAGTAAGGGCCAAATTTTTTGAAAATATCCTCACAAATATAGTGAAACATGTTGAAAACCTACTCATGAGGACATTAGAAATGATTCTAACCATTAGGCCAACCCATAAGATTGCATCACATTGGTTCCCTCGACAAAAACCCAGTAGGATTTTTCCACTGGCTTTTGGATTATTCTAGAAAATAGGCTATGTGACCAACAAAAGTTTGATTCTTGCACATTTGTTCATCATGATAATAACACATTATTTAGGGATTTTGAAGCGTTAATACAATCGCCAGAAGTAAAAAGTTATTATAAACACAACGAGGATGAACTATAGTGAGTAGATGAGTTTATCTGTTTGGCTGATGACGTTTAAAGGCCCACTGAAGTGCCTTGAAACGCGTAGCATTATTCAGTGTGTTGACGTGATTTCCACTGAAACAGGAAGACATGGTGGGACATCGAACAGCTCCACCCCTTTTTAAAAATGGCCAATAGCGTTTTATATATATCTCAGCTCGGCCAGAGCCGCAGTTTCCTCCTAATCTATAACTGTTTCTCCTCATAATCTCCTCCATATCGTTTTAAAATATATCATACTGTGCAGAATTCAACTGTGAAGATATGTTTTGTGTTCTGCGCCGACTCGCGCATATGATCCGCTCTGTGCTATCGTGTCTTTGGACCGGAGCTGCGGCGGTTCGAGTGACACTAACATGAAACCAGACTTCATTCGCCCCAATGGAAAGCATATTTACACTTTCTGAATCGTTCCCTAACCCCTATATAGTGCACTATGTGCCATTCACTATGTAGAAAATAGTACATGTGTGAACAAGTGACTGATTTCAGATGCAGCTTCAGCATCTATTTATAATGTAGATTCTAGATTCAGATTCAGATTAGGCTTCAGATTCTAGAGAGCATTTGATTGGACAGAAAATCTGATGAGAAGCTGAAGTGCAGAGTGATGTCATCAAAATCATTGATCCTTATTGGCAGAAGTGAGAGACTGTAAGTTTTGAATGCTTATATCTTCTAAATGTGAATTTTGTCATCGTTTTGAAGCACACTAGCTTACTGGCTGTAGCATTGTTTTTCGGAGAAACGAGTAAGTGAATTTAGCATGTTTCCTAAATATCTGCAAACATATTATGGTATTTTTGTGTTTTAGTAAAGTCAAAAACTTACATACAGCACATTTAACCCTTTCATGCATGAATTATGATAACCTCAGTTAGGATTTTTTTCCTATGTGTTTTTATTGCTCTTAGGGCATGAAAAACAAGATTTGAAAAATGTTTTTTTACACATATTTTTCAAAGAGATTTTCAGATGTCCACTAGAGTGGACAGCATGCGTTTATAGTTTAAACTGAAGATATACTGTATTAAACATAATACAGTAATAACACAGCAATATTGTGTGTATTTAACAAAACAATCTATAACATTTTATAAAATTATGTGAAAACTATAAAATATATACAAAAAATATAGATGTGAAATATTGCAAACGCAATTGAATTTCATACAAGTTGAACTTCGTGTATCTTTGATATTAAAACATGAGGATGTGATTCCATCAAAGATCTCTACAACCTGTCAAGGTACAACTGTGGAAACCCAACTCAGATGCTCCCTCCAGTCAAATCAAATCAAATCACCTTTATTTATATAGTGCTTTTTACAATGCCAATTGTTTCAAAGCAGCTTCACAGTGGTAACAGAAAAATAATGTAACAGAATTTGATTCGGCTGTACAGCCGCTCTGGTGAAAACGGTGATGTCATCCAGCTCATTTCAATTATCATATAGTGTCAATGCGGGCAGATCAGTAATATAGTTGAAATTTAAGTGTCCCCAACTGAGCAAGCCAAAAGCCAAAGGCGACGGTGGCAAGGAACCAAAACTCCTTCAGGGCCAGAATGGAGAAAAAAACCTTGGGAGAAACCAGGCTCAGTCGGGGTGCCAGTTTTCCTCTGGCCGACGAACAAATAGTGTATGATTATGATTCTGGCAACATTACAGGTCAGAAGTCATATTAGATCAATAGATATTCGTAGGATTATTCGAAAGATTGGAGTCGTCATGCCGGGGACGGGTTTAATGAGGATGTCGTGTCGATGCGGCATTTACAGGGGGGAGTTTAATTGACACGGTCTCTACAGACACTTCAGGGATGCGTTCGTCATGTCCAGGCTAAGGTCCACCATCTGGTCCGGATACGGCCCGGATCCGGCCGACTGCAGTAAACCTCGGGATAAACAGAGAGACTAACATTAGCGTAGATGCCATTCTTCTTATGATGTAACGAGTACATCAGGTGTTATGGGAAGTGTTCCTGGTTCCGGCTGATCTAGTTAATGCAGCCTAAAACAATCATTTAACTGATTTGAATAATATAAATTAAAAATGTTTTATGTGTATGCCATAGTAAAGAGATGTGTTTTTAGTCTAGATTTAAACTGACAGAGTGTGTCTGTCTCCAGACAGAGTGTGTCTCCAGTATACCAGAGTATGTCGATTTACCCTTATTAGCTGATATTTCTGATTATGTTCAAGGTGGACACATTTCTACCATAGCTCTGCTCTGAGAAAACCTAGCGATCAGGTGTTTTCAATCTCATTTGAAATGAGCAGTGTTGGGGGAAATGCATTACAAGTAACATGCATTACAAAATGTAATCAGATTACATTTTGATGTTACGAGTAAAGTAATGCATTACAAGTACCGTGTCTTAACAACAGCACCTTCAGTGCTCATTACTATTACTATATATACATCTTATTCATGTCAATTTTTAGGTACTATTTCTTTTTAATTTTTTGTACTGTAGATCGTAAAAGACTTGAGAGTGGTGCTGTGTTCTTTTGTGTGTTGAAGCTGCCGCGACAATGTAATTTCCTGTAAAGGATCAATAAAGCATCAACAATAACAACATTACGTAATCAGATTACTTTTTGATGTTACGAGTAAAGTAATGCATTACAAGTACCGTGCATTATGTAATCAGATTTCTTTTTGATGTAACGAGTAAAGTAATGAATTACAAGTCACATACAATACGTAATCACATTACTTTTTTGATGTTAATGCAAATTATATTCTAATAACACAAATACATTTATTTACAGTCAAAAAAGTTACTGCAGATGAAGTATTTTCAAAAACAATAGTCACAGTATTAGTATGAATTGTAGCTGAAATATAGCTATTGATGCATGATGCCCAATTTAGTGGACAGATGATTAATCAGAATTTTCTCCCAATCTAAAATCAATACTTGGAAAATTTAACTGTGATATGACTCATTAGATATTGCTTGATGCTACAGTATTCAACTTTTTTTACCTGCAAGAGTCTCCTAGGATAGAAGGAATGGATGGATATTCCGGAGCAACTTGGCATTTCTGACTGGCCATTGGCCATCTTGGTTTGGAGGGGAAAAAAATGGATATGCAATGGCTTGCCACTTGGTGGCAATGTATAGGATGATGCACGAGGGTCCACTGTAGAGGTTGATGTGCAACTATGTAGTGACCACTATGCATGAAAGGGTTAATGTGCTAGACAACCTCTGTAGTCCCATTTAACCACTTGTTAGCAACCTTTTCAAGACAAGTAAAAGCTTTACTTCAAAAACCCACTGACGATGGAAACGGAGGTGCTAAAATGCAACTCATTTCTGGGTTTTGGACTGTAAAAATATGTCATCCCTACACCACTCTATAATGTCAACACATTTTAGGGTTAAGATTAGGGGTAAAGTATATTAAACATCATTATCTTTGCATCAAAACCATTTGTGTCTATAAGAGGTTCTTGCCAATATAGATTCTGATGTATGTATGTGTGTGTATTTTCAGTGCTGTCACCTTTCAGTCATAGTGAAACAACACATAACTCACAGTGGATGCTTGAGTGGGGCCGTGATCTCTCTCTCTCTCTTTCTCTCTCACACACACACACACACACACACACACACACACACTCTGACACACTGACAGTCATGGTGCAGTTGAGAGGTCTCTGACTCTAGTTGGGTGGGCTTCCCTTACTGAGTGCTTTCTGAGGGGAGGAATTCTCAACCCGGCGGAGACAGACAGACAATATTGACACAGTAGCGCACAATAAGGGAGAAAGCTTTCGATCTACAGTACATTCCCAAGATCGAATGAACCTAAAAGACATGTAACCTAAAAATAAGTGTGAAAGTAGAACATCTGAACTGTCCGTCATGCTTGTTTGTGAACCTTGCAGGCATTGAGTCATGCGATATGTGTCAGATATGTTGTCTGAGGGGAATACATTAGTCACACAGCGAGATTAGGTCATGACACAAAACCGATTAAAGAGTTAAGATACTGTTCAGATTAACTGTTGGATTGAATTCTGGGATGAATGTGGTGATTACAAACTGCAGTGGAAACTGTATGACTTAAGAATGGTGCTTATTTTATTGGTGAAAAAGTATGCAGAGGTTTCGTTTTCTGATGTGTACATATGACTCGGCGATTAGAGATAACTGATTGACAAGCACTCAGACAAAATATTATGCGTGTGTGTTGAACCCAGACTTTTTTAGTATTAAAAACATCCATGCACATTCTGTCACCAACATGGTATAACATGATATTCGCCAAGTGCCACAATTTTAGGAAATGCAAGTTTTAAATTTGCAATAGCTTCCTATCCAAGCTGAGAAAATCTAATTATAATATTAATATATTTTACAATAGTAATAGTTTTCCATCTAGGTTGCAAATGTAGTTTTTTCTTTTTATGTAGTTAAAATTCAGAATTTTGCAGAAAAAGAAGGGAATTAAGGCCTGTTCACATCAAGACAAATATTCAGTGTGAAAATCTGGTGCCAATGACCAGTGAAAAACTTGAAACAACTTGTTAATGCGTCTGTTCGGACAGACACAAACATATGCATGTCGTCAATGTGAAGGATATTTTTATTATTAAAAGGGGGCTCTAATCTCTTTCTTAAAAATATATCTAAACTATGATATGCTCTCAATGACAAATGCATTCATGAAAAAAGTTAGTTCATGCATTCATTACCTCAAGGCTAGATTATTGTAATGCTCTACTGGGTGGTTGCCCTGCTCGCTTAATAAACAAACTCCAGCTGGTCCAAAACGCAGCAGCTAGAGTTCTTACTAGACCCAGGAAGTATGACCATATTAGCCCGGTTCTGGCAACACTGCATTGGCTCCCTATTAAACATTGCATACATTTTAAAATCTTGCTGATTACTTACAAAGCACTAAATTGTTTAGCTCCCCAGTACTTGAGCGAGCTCTTAACGCATTATAGTCCTTAACGTCTATTGCGATCTCAAAATTCTGGCCAGTTGATAACAGCTAGAATATCAAAATCAACTGCAGGCGGTCGATCCTTTTCTTATTTAGCACCTAAACTCTGGAACAGTCTTCCTAGCATTGTTCGGGAAGCAGACACACTCTGTCAGTTTAAATCTAGGCTAAAAACACATTTAACCTGGCATACATATAACACATTATCAATTTCTATAATTCAAATCATGTAAAATGATTGTAAAGCCCAAAGTATACTTCACTTTTTACGCGAGGGTCAGCGTATAGTGCGCGTGATGCAAATTTCATCATCAGAAGAGTACTGTACTTTACGCGCACCGCCAGATTTTTGTAACTGCACATACTTTGTACATCCAGGTCGCACATGTGCATTTAAATTTTTTTTGCAGTATTTACATGGGTAAATACAGATAACTTGTGGCCTAGGTAAAAGCCTAGGTACGCGTACGAGTCAAAAGAAATATACTATGCAAGGCTGTGCACACTGTGTGCGTACGCTGTATGCTTTGGGCTTTAGGCTGCATAAATTAGGTCAGCCGGAATCAGGAACACTTCCTATAACACCTTATGTACTCATTTACATCATAAGAAGAATGGCATCTACGCTAATATTAGTCTCTATGTTTATCCCGAGATTACCGTAGTCAGTCGGATTCAGGGCGTATCCAGATCAGATGGTGGACCTGTGCCTAGACACGACCACAACGCAGCCCTAAAGTGTCAGCAGAGACTGTGTGAAATAGACTATTCCCTGTGAAGGCCTCATCGACACGAAAGCCTGTGGCACAGATCCTTAACAAACCCGTCTCCATACCGACATGATGACTCTGATCTTCAACCAGATGGAACTGGATTAAATATTCTGAATGTTCCGACCCCAATCTGACTTCTGACCTGTAATGCTGCCTGAATCATAATCACAACGTGTTCGTTCGTTGGCCAGAGGAGAACTGGCCTCCTGACTGAGCCTGGTTTCTCCCAAGGTTTTTTCTCCATTCTGTCATCTGATGGAGTTTGGGTTTCTTGCCACTGTCGCCTCTGACTTGCTTAGTTGGGGACACTTAATATTCAACAATATTACTGATCTGCCTGTATTGACACCATTGTATGAGAACTGAACTGAGCTGGACGATGACATCACTGTTTTCTCCAGAGCTGCTGTATCAATAAATGAACTAAGGGTACGTTTACACGACAACAATGTACTAAAAACGGAAAAGTTTCTCGTGAATCAACGCTGAACTTACTTAAACTGGACAATGACTTTCTTCTAGAGCTGCTGTACAGCCAAAACAATCTTTGTTGCATTCATTTCTTGTTATCACTAGCCACGTTTCCATTACAGATTTGCGTAAAACTTTTGCAATATTTTCTAAATGTCGATAAAAAACTATTGCGAAATGACAGCGTTTCCATTAACCGATGTTATGCAACTAACATTTTTCCCTCTCGCGATAAATCATTCCAAAAATCATGGCGACGGATGTTGGTAGGTTTACATATATCGCAGCCACCGCACTAGCCATTTTTTTAAAATCGAAAGTGATGTAGGCGTGTTATCCAAGCATTAATGGCAAGGAAAGCCCCGTATACTTGGGAGCGGCCACATATGAGGTGTTTTTGGGTGTTTCTCCCTCCTATGCTTCAAGGTCTTGATAAATCGTGGTGTAGGTAGATAAGTGCCTTATATAGCATCAATCTGTCAGACAGTTCTGGGAAGCGTATATAGTTTGTGTACTTTATTTATTTATTTTTGCATTTTACTGTGATATGCCAAAATTTGCATTAAAAATGTGGATGGAAATCTGGGTACTGCTAAAACTGTTGTGTCCAAACCATACACCAAGCATGATGCATTTTATGCTAAAATTAGCCTGTAAGAAATATTTATGGCTATATCACAGCTATTAGTAATAGTGACGAAAAGTGTAGCCACTGAACTAGACTTTTACAGTATTACAGTCTGGTAAAGTTTCTCACACTGTCCCGATCTTTCTCTTAGTGTCAGTCTGTGTCCCATGTGTATTCTCTGGGCATCTGTCCCTTTAAGAGTGTGTCCTTACACAGAGCTGCTAAATCTGGCACAGGTCCGTGTGTAGCGTTACCAGCCCTGCGCGATCTGATGGTGATTATGACACTCAGACATTAGGCCTTATTCCACCCATGCATTATCAGCTCAATCTGAATCAGCAGTGCCAGCCAAAACACACAGGGCACAGAAATGTATAAATAATGCACACAGAAAATCGTAGCCAAAACACACTTCAAGTGGTCCAGGAACTCATATAGAGTCGATTCAACACTACCTGTTACACACCAGCTGGGAAAATGCTTACAGAACGTTTTGACATTCGAGTTAGATTTAATGGTGCTACATTTCGCAGCATTTTACAATGATTTCTTGATAAATATCAGAGCTATTCTTCAAGAAAAAAACTGTCCAGAACTTGATTTTATCCATCAGGAATTGTGGAAGTTTTATGCAGCAAAATGGAGCCAGATCTGAATGGTAGTTTGCTAAAACAATAGCTTTTTGGCTATTTAGTTAGCATTAGCCAATAGTCTGCCTGGCCTAGATGACATCAGTGGAAATTAAATGGTTTTAGATGTAAAACAATTTATAATTCACTTATAAAATGTGCAGTTGGACAACACTTACTGTAGAATGACCCCTAGCTAGGTGATTCTTGAGTGATTCTGTTGTGTAAACGCTACAAACCGATGCATCATTTGTGGTTCAATCTACACTTTATATTAGATGCACACACACTTGTTAATTCACAGGGTTGTTTGAGCAGTGTAGATGGATGGAGGTTTGACCGGGGCAGGGGAGATCAGGCCAGGTGGAGCCCAGGTGTGAGTGAGTTCAGTGAGGGTAAGTGGCAGGGTGTGCCAGGGGTCAGCTGGAGCTTTCACATCACGCTAACGCACCAAAACCACACGGTGCATCACAACACACACTTACACACAGGCGGAGATGCATTCACTCACAAATATTGTTTTATGTCATCCTCCCCCTAGTTTAAACCTTTTCTCTCTTGAGAGAGGGTTCAATAAAGTGCAAAGAATGAAACGCTTGAAAAGTTCCTTTCTGATCTACCTGTCTATTCTGTTTTTCAAATTAGTTTTTTGTATCTTTACAGGCATTGCTAACTTTCCAGAGTAACTTTATGAATTTTGAGAAAAATTCTAGACTTTTAAAGAGACAGAAGCTCTGTTCCAAAACCTAGTGAGCTGCCTTCCTAGACAGCATTTTAAGGCATCATAATTATGAAGTAAAACGTTGAAATGATGGCACACCAAGTCAAAATTATAAGGGTAAAAAATGAAATAATTATGACTTTTTATCTCATAATTTTTTACTTTTTATCTCATAATTTCAATTGATCATAATTATGACTTTTAATCTCATAGTTACGATTTAGCATTTTTAATCTTATAATTATGTTTTATGTCATGATTATGATGTATCTCATAACTTTGAGTGTCATAAATATGATCATGTCATAATTGTGATTTGGCATCTCATAATTTCAACTTTTTATCTTATAATTATGTCTTATGTCATGATTATGACTTCTCATAATTTTGACTGTGATAATTATGACTTTATCTCATAATTATGATTTGGCATCTCATAATATCAATCACATATTATTGATATATCAATATCTCATAATATCTTTTTTATCTTAGAATTGTCTTTTTGTGTCATGATTATGACTTATCTTATAACTTTGACTGTCATAAATGTGACTTTATGTCATAATTGTGATTTGGCATTTAAATTTTTTTATCTTATTATTGTCTTTTATGTCATGATTATGACTTATCTCATAATTTTGACTGTCATAAATATGCCTTTATGTCATAATTATGATTTGGCATCTCATAATATCAACTTTTTATCTTAGAATTGTCTTTTTGTGTCATGATTATGACTTATCTCATAACTGTGACTGTCATAAATGTGACTTTATGTCATAATTGTGATTTGACGTTCAACTTTTTTATCATATTATTGTCTTTTATGTCATGATTATGACTTATCTCACAATTTTGACTGTCATAAATAAGCCTTTATGTCATAGTTTTGATTTGGCATCTCATAATATCAACTTTTCATCTTAGAATTGTCTTTTTGTGTCATGATTATGACTTATTTCATAATCTGACTGTCATAAATATGCCTTTATGTCATAATTATGATTTGGCATCTCATAATTTCAACTTTTTATCTTATAATTATGTCTTATGTCATAATTATGACTTCTCATAATTTTGCCTTTATGTCATAATTGTGATTTGGCATCTCATAATTTCAACTTTTTATCTTATAATTATGTCTTATGTCATGATTATGACTTCTCATAATTTTGCCTTTATGTCATAATTGTGATTTGGCATCTCATAATTTCAACTTTTTATCTTATAATTATGTCTTATGTCATGATTATGACTTCTCATAATTTTGACTGTGATAATTATGACTTTATCTCATAATTATGATTTGGCATCTCATAATATCAATCATATATTATTGATATATCAATATCTCATAATATCTTTTTTTATCTTAGAATTGTCTTTTTGTGTCATGATTATGACTTACCTCATAATTTTGACTGTGATAAATATGCCTTTATGTCATAATTATGATTTGGCATCTCATAATTTCAACTTTTTATCTTATAATTATGTCTTATGTCATAATTATGACTTCTCATAATTTTGCCTTTATGTCATAATTGGGATTTGGCATCTCATAATTTCAACTTTTTATCTTATAATTATGTCTTATGTCATGATTATGACTTCTCATAATTTTGACTGTGATAATTATGACTTTATCTCATAATTATGATTTGGCATCTCATAATATCAATCATATATTATTGATATATCAATATCTCATAATATCTTTTTTTATCTTAGAATTGTCTTTTTGTGTCATGATTATGACTTATCTTATAACTTTGACTGTCATAAATGTGACTTTATGTCATAATTCTGATTTGGCATTCAACTTTTTTTATCATATTATTGTCTTTTATGTCATGATTATGACTTATCTCATAATTTTGACTGTCATAAATGTGACTATGTCAAATTGTGATTTGGCATTCAACTTTTTTTATCTTATAATTGACTTTTGTGCCATGATTATGACTTATCTCATAATTTCAATAGCCTAAGCAGTGTGCAGTAGGACTAGTTTCATGTGGAGAATATTTTACCATTGTGCATTTTTAACATCTTGGTCATAACTTTGAGGGGGTCTTTCTTTAACTTGTGTCTATAAGTTATTAATTTTTTACACATAAAATCTATTTTTTAACACTTGAAACTCATGCAGTCCCTATGTTGGGGGTCCCAGACGCTCACATACCTCCCACTTTGAGGTTACTGAGGACTTGTGAAGAGTAGACCGGCTGTGTTCATAAAGATTTACCACTTACACAGTCACTCCCTACATGTCATTCGTTTTCTTTCTCTCACACTCCCTCTCTTAGACTCTCCTCTCTTCCTGTACCTCTCCTCTCACTTTGCCGTTAGACCTACAGCCTGCCCACGTTCTCCCTCTGACTTTCTGTTGCCCTCCCGTCTATTTGCTTTGTCTGCGTAACATTTATCAGTTCATCTCCTCCCGGCCAGCCCTCTCGTATCTGTTACACCACCTGATCTCCCTCTGCGTACACGTCCATCTGTGCTGCTATGACGACTGTCTGTAACCACTGCGACCTGTCACCCTCACACACAAATCACAACTGTAATGTGACCACCACACGCTACACGGATAGAAAGACCCATGCTGTGCAGAATCATCCATATATACAGACACACACAGACACAACATTTTGAAGCCGTTGCAAACACTGATTTTTGAGGAAGCATTTGCATTAGCAGGAACAGTTTAAAAAGTTTGATTTGCACTAAAGAAGTAGAATTTTTTTTAATACTATTTTTGTCAGATTGTATTGCAGATTAACAGATAAACACAATCTTGGCTGTATTTGATTATGATACAGCTAAAGCTACATTGAGAATGTGGGGCTTTTCCAAGATGGCCGCCAAATATGGCTTGGCTTCAAGGGATTTTGATTATGTCCTGTTTTGCTTTATGACATTCCTATGAAAACGAACTGTATCACAATTCAGAGCATAATGACATATCTTAATTCTAAGCAAGTAGGGATGGTTTAAGGGTGGTCAACTAGTCATCCAACAACCAACTAGTCAATTACTGTGGTTAAAGTGTAGAGTTAAGGCCTGTTCACACTAAGAACGATAACTATAATGATAACTATATTAGCGTCCACACCAGTGGATATTATCATTCAGTTTATTATAAGCGTGTGCTGCAGCTTTGACGTCTGCCACTTTAAATTATCAAGCTCTTTAAAGCAGGGTGGATTCTGATTGGCTGTCGATGTTTCCTCAGCTGGAAAAAATCGTTACGAAAGTAATTCCATCAGTATTGATTCTCTGTGCTGTTATCATTTTACTTGTGTTGTATCTTTATTGTTATAGTTAACGTCCTTGGTGTGAACGGGCCTTTAATGTGAGTTTGTCTATATTTCTTTCTGGTTTTAACTATAATTTTTATTTAGTGGAGGAATTTAGAGATACAACTTCTCTGAGAGGGCATGCTCTGAGCGGGACTCGAACTGGGGTCTCTGGGGAGGGAGGCGGACGCTCTAACAATGAGGCTAAAGACCGCAGCCTCTAGCGTCAGTCGCTAGTGCGACTCTTGAGATCAGGGGAGTGAGGTTTACGCGCACAGCTCTTGATGGCCTACGACAGTTACACTCACCCCCCCTAAACCTCACTCCCAACCGGGTCAATGGCACCAAATGTAACCGGTCCTACTCAACCCGCAAGCGGGATTTGAATTGGGGTCTCCAGCGTGGGAGGCGGGCGCTCTAACAAGGAAGCTACAGACTGCAGCCTCTAGCGCCTCTTGAGATCAGGGGAGTGAGGTTTATACGCACAGCTCTTACTGGCTTACGACAGTTACACTCACCCCCCCTAAACCTCACTCCCATCCGGGTCACGGCACCAAATGTAACCAGTCCTACTCAATCCGCTCCGAGTGGGATTCAAACCGGGGTCTCCGGCGTGAGAGGTGGGCGCTCTAAAAAGGAGGCTAAAGACCGCAGCATCTATCGTCAGTCGCTAGAGCGCCTCTTGAGATGAGGGGAGTGAGGTTTACATGCACAGCTCTTACTAGCCTATGACAGTTACACTAACAGTAGCATTTTAGCATGCTAACAGTAATAAACTATTAGCATGCTAAAACCCTTTCTGCTGCTACAGCCATCAACTTTGTCTAATTAAATACACTTGTATCAAGACAATTACTGTCAGGCTCTAAATAGTTCGTAATTATTGGTCTTTGTTCTCTGGAAGACAAATTCCCTTAAAGTCTGTGCGAACTGGAACTTGTGACCGACTTTACTTCAGTATTGAGTGAAACAAAATATAGAATGAGAAAAATAGAGGGCGTGGCTTGTTTTTGCCCACTGGATATTGATTGGATCTAGAAAAGTAGGCATTCCATTCTTCATTCATCTTTTTTTTTGTGGATTGACTTGCACGGATGAATTGTTCACCACAAGACTACTAATGTGCGCTAACAAAGTAAATAGGGTCAATTTTGATTTCATGCCGACTTTACGAAACCATAGCCATAGTCGTTTCTGAATGAATATTCTGCCATTTGGCTTGTTTTCACAAAATGCTATAAACAACATCAAACCAATGATAAATTGGACACTTTTTATATTTATATTAAAATAACATTATTACATTAACAATAATTTCCATCAAAACAGATAACAATTAATTACTCTTTTATACCTTTTATAAATAAGTTACGTAAAAAGCCAGAAAAGAAATGCACCATTTACAAACAGTTATTTTATAGCTTTACAAGATTCCAGAAGCAGTTGAATGCACAGACGAACATCTGGGAACAGCAGGCATAAAATGACAGAGCACTCCATACCGCCCCCTACAGGATGGGAGTATTTCACTGTAACCTCATTACGGCTAAACACAATCTTCTTATTTTCATATAAATATTGAATTAGGAACTATTTGACCGTGCAACTACCAACATGCAAACATTTAGTGCTTTCAGCACTTCATATTTGATC
The DNA here is from genome assembly GCA_039654105.1 of Coreius guichenoti. Lineage (NCBI taxonomy): Eukaryota > Metazoa > Chordata > Actinopteri > Cypriniformes > Gobionidae > Coreius > Coreius guichenoti. The sequence continues at coordinate 22,257,450 of CM077192.1, forward strand.
ATCTCCAGTGTACGTTATTCCAGTGTTTTTGCACTAATTAAATATTGTGCATGATACTGAGAGATCCTTACAAAAAAAGTACTGAGGCGGTACCATGGTATCAAATTGATTACCATATTCATATACCATGGTATATACATGGTACTCCAAAGTACTTCAGTGAATACCATCATATTACCATGGTACATGTTCAAAAAACTGCTTTGTAAGTGCTTTTACTCCTCGATTTCATATCTAGCCAGCTGATATTTTACTATTTAATAAACTTGGAGTGTTTAAGTAGCTTGAAAAATGTACAGATTATACATTTTGAGATGAATTTGTAAATGTTATTTGTATTTTATACTTTTCTGGAAGTCCTGAGCTTCATATCCCCATTTATTTTTCTCTTTGAGAGTCCGAATTCAAAGTCCTCACATATATTCCAGTTTCAGCTTCTTGCATTTGCTATTCCAGTAGTTCCTCCAGTGGATAAATAGTCCACAGTGGGTCTACATCATTCATTGGCAATTGAAGGCTACTCTGACTTTCCCCAAGTAGCTAATCACTGATTTGAGCCAGACCCTTGGCAAACCAGTGGTTCAAGTCAATATTGCACCGCATTTGGCAGTTGTTGTGCTGAATGAAGCGTATCTGGCAGACCGTAATTGTATTGTGTTTTCAGTACGGTCTCGCTATTTGGCAGGCTGTGTTTGAGTCCGTATGGAATCCCTTTTAAGTCCATGCTCACAGGATATCCTGAGTACGACCAGCTCCCATAGTGCGAAGATCGCAGAACTGGTGGCCTCCTACGACTGCAATGGCTGATGGGAAATGTAGTTTATGGGAGCTTATTTGGCAAAGATCAAAGACATTTCCAGTTATTATAAAAAGATTTCCAGTGTGTCTCTGCTATATCCTGTGTGTCTCCACCCTGACTCCCAGCTTTGTGGTTGCTCCTGGGACTTTGGCAGCAGTTCAGAGTCTTTGGTCTTCTTCAGGACATTACCCTGTTAGAGGGTAGAGGTTAATTAGATTGATTAGATTATTTCCGCACCACTAACGGTATCAAACTGAATTGCAATCTATTGAGTGTTCTCATCCAATCTCATCCAATTTCTGTAATTCTGTTTGGTGACACTACTACACAATTCAGCTGTAAACTATTGCTTATTAGTATGTGTCAATAATCATACTATAATATTAGCATTACATTATCATCGCTCTCATGGAGGCCTTGCTCATCCTCTTCCGATGTTTCCGTCGTCGCTTCCGTGGGGGCTGGAGAGGGGGCGGAGTCTGTGGGGCTGAGGGGGTGGTGGGAAGAGCTTTCGTCACTACGGGATAATGAAGAAAACAGAAGACAAAAGGAATGCGGTTAGGAAGGTTTTATGATCAGGGTTGAAACTTTACTTTGTTAGCATCACATTACTTTGTTGACCCTTGACTTTATATGCTACCTCTGACGTTAAAGAAATGGATTAGAATAACAGGAAGCATAAGTTACTAATCACAATACACACACACACAATGACTTAATAGAAAATCTAACCTGTTTTTTGTGTGCTTGTCTGTTGTTGGCTAACTGCTTGCGTTGTATGTTGGTGAAGCTGATGGTGTTGGTGGTGTTGGTGACGGAGATGATGTTGTGTTTCTTGCTGCTGTTCCCTTTCCTGCATATTTTGATTATTTGCTTCTGATTGGTGGTGGTTGTGATGTTTTCTAACTTCTGATTGGTCAGAGTGATGACTTAGCACTTCTGATAAGCCGCTGGATTGGCCGATCACCTCAACGTGGCTGTAAGTGCGACTAAAAGTGTCTAATTGGCTACTGTGTGGCATGCTGTGCTCTGATTGGACGGGATTGTGGGAAGCATTGTATTTTGGTTGCTGTGGTGTCGTTTTATCCTGTGGTTGCTGTGGTGTCGTTTTATCCTGTGGTTGCTGTTGTGTCGTTTTATCCTGTGGTTGCTGTGGTTTTGGCTGTTGATCCTCTTGCAGATGTTTGTCGTAATGCTGTTGTGTCTTTTTCGCCATGCCGTCCCCACTGTGTTCTGATTTCACCTCCTCTGTTTGCGTTGCGTCACTCATCATTTGTGGATCTCCTAATGTGGTTTGTCTGGTGGGAACATCTCCTCTGCTCACATAAACTGGCGTGTGTGTGAGTGTATGTTGGGACGGGCTTTGTCGGTAGCCCTGTGTGTGTGTGACTGTGTTTTTGGACTGCCATTGTAGCTCTTGACTCTCTTTATCCTCCAAATGGAGCCTTTGATTATGTTTAAGTTCGTCATGGCGATGTAGCTCCTCTTTCGATTGGGTCTTTGGTAGCGTTACTTTAGGGTGGAGTCTGGGCGGAGGAAGAGGTGTGGTCTGGAGCCGTGGGCTGTGCGCAGAAGGGAGTGATTGACAGCTACAAGTCACATGGTCCTCCACGGGTATCACAACCTTCTCGTAAACTGGTTGTCGGTTGATAAACTGGATTTTCGTCATCTAGACAAAAAAGAGATATCAAAATAATGCTAGCCATTCATTTCTGAACACAACACTGTTCCATTTCTAATTTCGATTGAACAATTTTTATGTTAGCATGTTGCTAAGCTAACAATGTGATACACTAATTACAGTGTTGGGGAGTTGCTAACTACAAGTAGCAACGCTACTAACTTATCTATATTTTTCAGTAGCTTGTCAGTGGCTTAGTTGCTTTCAAAACAGTGTAGCTTTTCCAGTAGCGAACTACTTTCTCCAGCAAGTAGCGGTGTAGCACGACCAAAAGCTACATTCCTCCTTCTTCTGATTAGATCACAAACTAAAATTGTGCATTACCGCCATCTATTGTTTCATCACGCACCTTGCGGCTTTACAGTTAATTGAGGAGAGATTGTCTGATGATTATGTAAAGGACGTAAAGGAGTGGATTAATATTTCACATGAATCGACTAGTAAAGGTTAAACTAGTCAAGGTTTGCATGTAAAGGTTAGTAAAGGTTATGTAATTTATGCAGACCAAATATTAAAAACGCAGTCTGAGTCGAAGACTTCAACCACATACAGGTGAATAATAGCCTTTTTAAATTGATTAATTATCCTGCTTTATTGCACTCTATCTTTTATATCAAATTTCTGATTTTATGATAACTTTTGCCTCAATAAACTCCTAATTTATTGCTTATTAATAGTTAGTAAGGTCGTTTTTGTAGTGTTTAAGTTTAGGTATTGGATAGGATTAAGGGATATAGAATATGGTCATGCAGAATAAGGCATTAATATGTGCTTTATAAGTACTAATAAACAGCCAATATCCTAGTAATGCTAATAAGCAACTAGTTAATAGTGAGAATTGAATCCTAAAATAAAGTGTTACCATATAATCTGTAATGTTGTGTTTTGCGCCATTACTTTGGCAAAGCATCTGTCAATCGAACAGAGAACAAAATTTGCGGTACAGCTTAGTGCGCTTATCACACGGTATAAAAATAGACATACATTTTGGGTAAATAGCGTATTTCTCATTAGACTTAACTATTTTCATGTTAACATGAGCTGAAAATATAATACACTAATGAGCATAAAAATACACAGTACACAAATATTGGGTACAATAGTGTATTTGTGATTAGATGTAACCATTTTTATGTTAGCATGTTGCTACGCTAACAGAGTGACATAAATAAGTATAAAAATGTAGTACACACAAATACTGGGTAAGATACTACATTTGTAACTAGTTTTTTTTATTGACATTTTAAGGTATTGAATGAAATATTAGTACATTTTTAGTTTTAAGATATCTCTTAACAGGGCCTAAAATTAACACTCGCCAAACGCCAAATGCGAGTAAAAATCGGCGTTGGCGAGTATATGAAACTTTTTCAGTCACCAGTTGGACGGTAACAATTTTTTGAATTCTAACAATGCAATGCTGTGACAACATGATCGTGAACAAATGTGACCGGCGCTCTGTACAGTTGTCGGGTCAGTGCTCCATCATCACAAAAGCCTTTCCAATGTAAATATTCAAGCGCTGGAACACGCGAAAGTGAATTCGTTACTCACACGCTGTGTGGGAAGTTTAAACATCCGAAGTGCGCACTGAAAAAGCCAGACAGCACGCAAAGTTGAGCTCTCTTTCATGCGTTCCTGTACTTGAATGGACAAATTCACTCAAAATTAAAGACACCCATCTCGGCGAGTATCCTAGTAAACACAAGTGATGGACAATTTCGAAAAACTGCTTCATGAAGCTTCGAAACCTTTACAAATCTTTTGTTTCGAATCAGTGCCAAAGTCTCTTGATTTCAGTAAACAAGGCTTCGTTACGTCATAACTGTTTCGAAACGTTTAGAAATTTCAATGGTTCAACCACTTAACAAGTGTCTGGGTTTTACTTTATTGCTGATCAGTTTTATACATTTGTGGACGTTTTAATTAGACATTAGTATAATTAAAAGGAATAATAGTAGTTAATAGTCTCTTATTGGCTTGTTTAGTTGAGCCATCCATTGAACAAACAAAACAAGCCCTGAAAATTGGTAAAAGAACACATATTACACAGACACTTGATTTAATCTTATTAGATGATTAGTTAATTGAATTGGATAGATTTTATAGATTTGCAATGGGTTTGTAAAAGGTGTTTTTATGCATGTTTGGCCTGAGTATTTGCTGCAAATACAAATACCCAGCAGGGGTCGAACGCTTGGAAACAGTGAATCCTTTTGCGAAGCAATTGGTTGAGTTGATTCGAAGCTTCGAAAAGCTTTGTTTCTCCCATCACTAGTAAACACAGTCGGTTATGTCTTAAGTGAATGCCAACCCTGCTACTGTCTGTGTTTTTAATGTTAATCAAACAATAAAGGACAAAGAAAAAATTACTCACTGCTCTTGAACTTTAAAAAAGATATGAAGACTATGCAGTGTTACTTATTTGATTAGTCTACTTTATTAAATTTCGATACCTGAAAACTATTAGACCTGCCTGAAGAGCACTGTTTATTTCATTGTTAATAATTTGATTGTTTGTTCTTATTTTATTACTGACTGTTTACTTGTCTTTAAAAGTGTAGGCTATTCAATTTATATTAGTTAAGCTAGTAGTTTTAGCTGTGGTTTCGAAATTGGAATAGAGGATTGTGAATTTTCACTAGTATCTAAAATTTTGATGTCATAACTGCCTGTTTTTGTGTCATGGCTGGTAAAAAAATATTTTTGGCCAGTAAGTCACCAGCCATTGGCAGGTGTGGCAAAAAGTTTAGGCCCTGTCTCTTAACTTTCATCCACCATCTTGTTGGATTTTTTCACAGATCCTGGTTTAGAATTTGGCCAAAACAAATCTTTTAAAGGTGCAGTGTGTAGTATTTATGAGGATCTACTGAAAGAAATGCAATATAATATACATAACTATGTTTTCAGTGGTGTATAAAGACCTTACATAATGAAGTTATGTTTTTATTACCTTAGAATGAGCCATTTCTATCTACATAGACCAATTTTTTCACCCTTACAGTGAAGTCACCATTTTGCACCGCCATGTTTCTACAGTAGCCCTAAACGGACAAACTGCTCTACAGAGTGCTAGCTACTCTCTGCTGTCTGAGACGACGACATCTTTGTCCTGTGTCGGCCACCGTAGCTTCTCTATGTGTTTTGAAAGGGAGGGGTGAGTGGTGGGCGGTTGCAATTCGCAACCTCACCGCTAGATGCTGCTAAAATTTACACAGTACACCTTTAAGGCATTATAGCAGTGCCTTATATTATCTTTTAGAATATTTTGATGTTGTCCAAAAAGGGCTAAAAACTAATTCCAACTGTAAATGTTGTAAACTTGAAAATGAATACCTGTAAATGTCGTGTTTCAATGACGACTGGCATGCATTGTACAATGCGTGTGTTGCAGCAGCCTGAACATCTCTGCACCTCCACACACGGAGGCCACAACAGGAAGTTGGCGTTCCGTCTGTCCAGCATGGCACGGGTCACTTCCATAACTTCTGTTCTCACCTTGCACATGGCCTGCTGGGCCACCTGAACGCCTGTGAGAGAGATTGTGGCTGATTTAACGTTTATACTCTCTATTATTCCCACATTGCAGAAGCCAAGCTGGATGGAAGTTAGACAAACCAGACTAACAAGACACTATAATTCACCCTCTCAGCACTGCCAGAGTGTGTTTGTGTATACAGATTCAAGGCGCACTTGACTGAAAGTGAGCACTCAGAGAAAGAGAGTTTGAGTACATGTGCGAAAGAAGCGTGGGTGGTAAAACTGAGCTTTGAAACTTGTGTGTGTGTGTTTGAGGGTGACCTAAGGACATGTGGCGAGACAGGACGAGACAGAATCAATCAAAGAGACGCAACAGCAGACTCCAGGCTCACATACACACATCTCACACACTCGCACAAACACACAACAAAGCCACAACACCATTGTGGAATGGAGATGCCACAGTGTCTGAAAATAATCGCCACAGACTGGAAATACATTGAAATTCTGCTGGAGGACAAAGATGAAGTGACGGGAGTGTGGAAAAGAGACAAAGAGAGGAAGGGAGGGAATGCTAGAAAACTTACTAAGGCTTCTGGGAAGACGCTTGTGTGTTCCGTTAGAGTGCATCTCATTCTCGGGTATCTCATCGTCTTCCTCTGAAAATGAAAGACAAAACAAAATGAACATCGTTCAGCAATTTTTGGTAGCTAGAGATCATGAAGTTGACCTCCTGAAATTCACCAGCTTAGTGTAATTTCAATAACAACACAGAGGAACGATATTGCTGGAATCTCTTTCAGAACAATTTTTTCCAGCTGATGAACGATAAAAACATTGACAGCCAATCAGAATCCACCTGATTTTAACCAGCTTGAGCATTTAAAGCGACAGGCGACAAAACTGCAGCACGCTTATAATAAACGCTATTGACCGGTGGTGTGGACGATAATATAGTTATCTTTATAGTTATTGTTCTTGATGTGAACAGGCCTTACGTCTGGTCTAGGAATGTACAGATCTACTTATTTTCAAAATATTACTTGTATATTTTCAAATTTTTCTTCTCATTTTCTTGTCTTTTCGAATTTCAATGAGTATTTTTTTTAAAGAAAGACATTGATTTTTATCTTTTTTTATCAGGATGAAGGACTAAGGACATACACCGATCAGGCGTAACATTATATACATAATATATACCTTCCTAATATTGTGTTGGTCCCCCTTTTTGGGGGGCCTGACTGGTCTGCGGCTATGTGATGCAAACTGCGATGCACTGTGTATTCTGACACCTTTCTATCAGAACCAGCATTAACTTCTTGAGCAATTTTAGCTCGTCTGTTTGATCGGACCACACGGGCCAGCCTTCGCTCCCCACGTGCATCAATGAGCCTTGGCCACCCATGACCCTGTCGCCGGTTCACCACTGTTCCTTCATTGGACCACTTTTGATAGATACTGACCACTGCTGATAGATACTGACCAGATACTGACCTTGTCAAACTCGCTCAAATTCTTACACTTGCCCATTTTTCCTGCTTCTAATACATCAACTTTGAGGACAAAATGTTCACTTGCTGCCTAATATATCCCACCCACTAACAGGTGCCGTGATGAAGAGATAATCAGTGTTATTCACTTCACCTGTCATTGGTCATAATGTTATGCCTGATCGGTGTATATTTTCACCTGTTGGAGAGATACTTTAGTTACGTAGTGTAAAAATACACCCACTCAGACAGTAGTTTGACTGACATGTGAAGTGACCGATCACAGTCCGTTTTTTTCACATTACACTACATATGCTAATTGGTGCAATGTGAACCTGTACATATGACTGCAACCTGCATTTAAGTTGCGCAACTGTGCTTTGTCTCTGCGTTTACATGTGTCTCTGTATGTCTCATACTAAAGACCTGGAGTTGCCATTTGAATCCTTTTGATTCCACTGTCCTGACACCTTGCCATAAATCTGATCAAGGCCTGTCAATCTACTGTATATCCATGAGCGAATGGTATTATACTCCTTGTAGTAAGGGTCATACCATTGTTAGAGCTGGCTAAAATGCACACACACATACAGACACAGAGGATTCCGGTATAGGGAACAATAGCGTAGCCTTGTGTTTGTGTCCCTTCTGTAAACTTAGAGCTGGACTGGGCTCAAGGTCATTGCTATTGTGCCTGTGAGGGGCTATACATGGCCCACTCATGTAAATATTACCATTATCCACATGCATATGCACACACACACACACACACACACACACTGCATTCCAGACCCCTCACTCTTTCCTGCCTCACCTTCCCAGTCCAACACACCCCAGAAAACACACACATTCCACAAATGACGAGACGTTTACTAGTTTGAAGTAGTGCTGATATGGGTTTTTCAATGGCTGATGACTGTATGTAGAGATTAAGGCAGCCAATGCATGATAAAAAGCCAATATACTGTATATGTAATAGAATAAATAACTATATAACCAAATATATGTAACCAAATTTCATAAGTGTCATTTGCAATGAGTATAAAGTAAATGCCAAATTTATTACAAAATACTATATATAAAAATACATTAAAAAAAATATATATTTTTATATAAATATATATTTTGTTTTTCAAATATTTAATGGTGATTCTGGAAATATTTAGGTCAGATATTCTATTACATCTATGTGCAGGCATAACATTATGACCTAATATGTCCTAATATTGTGTTGGTCCCCTTTTTGCTGCCAAAACAGCCCTGACCCGTTGAGGCATGGACTCCACTAGACCCCTGAAGGTGTGCTGTGGTATCTGGCACCAAGATGTTAGCAGCAGATCCTTTAAGTCCTGTAAGTTGCGAGGTCCATGGATCGGACTTGTTTGTTCAGCACATCCCACAGATGCTCGATTGGATTGAGATCTGGGGAATTTGGAGGCCAAGTCAACACCTCAAACTCGTTGTTGTGCTCCTCAAACCATTCCTGAACCATTTTTGCTTTGTGGTAGGCCGCATTATCCTGCTGAAAGAGGCCACAGCCACCAGGGACCGTTTCCATGAAAGGGTGTACATGTTCTGCAACAATGCCTAGGTAGGTGGTACGTGTCAAAATAACATCCACATTGATGGCAGGACCCAAGGTTTCCCAGCAGAACATTGCCCAAAGCATCACACTGCCTCCGCAGGCTTGCCTTCTTTCCATAGTGCATCCTGGTGCCATGTGTTCCCCAGGTAAGTGATGCACACGCACCCGGCCATCCACGTGATGTAAAAGAAAACGTGATTCATCAGACCAGACCACCTTCTAACATTGCTCCATGGTCCAGTTCTGATGCTCACGTGTCCACTGTTGGCGCTTTCGGTGGTGGACAGGGGTCAGCATGGGCACCCTGACTGGTCTGCGGCTATGCAGTCTCATACACAACACACTGTGTGTGTGTGTGTATAAATTAATATATACACTACCAGTCAAAAGTTTGGAAACTGTACTCTTTTGATTGTTTTTGAAAGAAGTCTCTTCTGCTCATCAAGGCTGCATTTATTTGATCCAAAATACAGCAAAAACAGTATTATTGTGAAATATTTTTACAATTTAAAATAACTTTTTTCTATTTGAATATATTTTAAAATGCAATTTATTCCTGTGATCAAAGCTGAATTTTCAGCATCATTACTCCAGTCTTCAGTGTCACATGATCCTTCAGAAATCATTCTAATATGCCGATTTGCTGCTCAAGAAACATTTATTATTATTATCAGTGTTGAAAACAGTTGTGTACAATTTTTTTCCAGGATTATTTAATGAATAGAAAGTTCAAAAGAACAGCATTTATCTGAAATATAAAGCTTTTGCAACATTATAAATGTCTATACTGTCACTTGATCAATTTAATGCATCCTTGCTGAATAAATGTATTCATTTCTTTAAGTTCTTCCCCCCCCCCCCCCCCCATGTTTGTTGAGCATCAAATCATCATATCAGAATGATTTCTGAAGGATCATGTGACACTGAAGACTGGAGTAATGAAGCTCAAAATTCAGTTTTGCATCACAGGAATAAATTACATTTTAAAATATATTCAAATAGAAAACAGTTATTTTACATTTTAATAATATTTCACAATATTACTTTTTTTGTATTTTTAATAACATAAATGCAGCCTTGGTGAGCAGAAGAGACTTCTTTCAAAAACAATCAAAAGAGTACGGTTTCTAAACTTTTGACTGATAGTGTATATACTGTATATATATAACCAAATTTATGTTGTAATATTAGGCAAATTAAATTTCATAACAGGTGTCATTTGCAAGTTTTTTTTTAATTAAATGGCACTTGGTTTGATAATTTGTTTGTAATGTGAATTTTGTGTGTGTATATGTGTATAATCAATATATACATATGGCGAAATCCGGAATCCTTGTCTTTGTGGAGACATTTTTTGATCCCCATGAGGAAAACAGCTTATAAATCATACAGAATGATGTTTTTCGAAAATGTAAAAATGCAGAAAGTTTTCTGCGATAAGTAGGTTTAGGGTTAGGGGATAGAATATACAGTTTGTACAGTATGGAGAGTCCCCACAAAGATAGCGAAACCGTGTGTGTGTGTGTGTGTGTGTGTGTGTGTGTGTTGTATGCTGTACTTTGTATTTAGTGTGTTCAAGGTATGGGATCAGCTTTACCTACGGATTCTACGTCCAGAAGTCTCTTCAGATCATCTACGGATGAGATCGGGCTGTTCATCACTAAATCCACCAGAGATGGAGGGAGAGGGTCACCCTTATGAAGAAAGAGAAAGAGAGATGGTCACACAGGTTTCTGAACAGACACACACCTGTCTGGGTGAGAAACAGGCTCCTGTCATTCCAATAACATACACATATCCATGTCTAGCCGACGTATTCAGTACAATAACAGACACCTGGCTGAGTACAGACATACGGCACGGGCAGAGTTACAGAGAGCATGTGTGGAGAGCTCTGTTTGTCCTTTGTGTTTATTTTTCATCGCTGTCCTTTATTAAGCTGCATTACTCATAATCAGGTCACTGTGTGTGTGTGTGTTGTCGTCAGTGTCATGTGGCTGATACACAGTGGGAAAATAAATATATAAATAAAACATATTGCCATAAGCAACCATCCAATTAAAAATCACACCTCCAAACAGAGTTCCTTAAACATGTTATAATTTACAGTTTCTTACAGTGTATTGCAGTTCAGACCATTTAACAATAACAATTATGCTATTATTATCTAGACATGCATGCAGCAATTATTAATAAACTCATTAAACGGAATGCCATTAAAACATGGATTGTTTGATAAACTTTATATATAGACAAGTGATAGATATGATTGTCCGGCTGATTAATAGGCTGATATTTTGTCTGATCGGCAATAGTAGATACCCAAAAAGTTGTCAATAGACAATAAACATGTTCTGTTTTCAGTTTATTTTACTTAATTTGGAGTAAAGTGATTTTAGCAATATTATGTGCAGCTAGTTTGCTGTCATTAAATTGTATTACGTATATATCAGCATAAAATCAGTCATTGGCCACCCTGTACTGTAGATCAGTGTTGCTAAGTCTGCGTTTTTCCCGCCGAATTGGGCTACTTTCACACTGTTACCACAGGTTGTCTTTTTACTAAATTTTTACCCCCCGGAATGCAATTTTTACCCCCCAGAACATGATTTTTACCCCCCAGAACACTATCGATACCCCCCCGGAACGCCGATTTGGCTAATTTTGGCCGTGATTGGGCAGGTTTTGAATAGCAATTGGGCTGGTTTTGTTAAAAACTGGCAACCTAGCTGTAGATATTGGCATTAGCCATTGGAAAACCCATATTGTAAACCCTATACTGTAGTTTTCATTTCACAAAGCTTCCAACCCTTTATTCAAACTAAGCAAAATTGGCTCATTCAACAAACGTTACGGTATGATGTCACTACCATGAATATATTAACATATAACCGCCTACGCTAATTATGCAAATGTGACAATACAGTCTCATAACAATTTGTAACTATTTTGATTCATTGCAAATTCGTATCAATTTGTACGACCTCATTTGTTCGCTCCTGTACGATCTGCTTCTGAGATTTATAAACATTTATTATTTATATGCACACTCGCGAAATCGCTAAATTTTCTTGTGCGATCAGGTTGGAAAGTGAACGCTTGTATCTACGCCAGATGGTTAAATGTGTGCGAAATGTGTAAGAAAGCAATTCATAACGCACCTATGTGATGCATTATCAATTCTCACTATAGACCTTATGTAGCCCCGCCCCTTTTCTGTCTTCCAGTTTGTATTTCCACAGCATGAAGGTAAGATCTTACGAATTTATGAATGAACCGCTGGTTTTAAAATCTTCCCGGTCTACTGACATTTGTTATGGCATCCACTTTAAATATAACAATTCCCATGATAACTTTCGTTAACTCAACAATAAGTAAATCCACTTCACTAACTAATTACTCTTCAACAGCGAGGCAATAGAAATATACATAGCCACCGCAAAAACGGAATTTCAAACACAATATTTTAAAGATGGCTGCGTGCTTGTTTCTTGCATAAGGTCTATAGGGTCATAAATAAACAGTTTCTTCTGCAGTCAGTTATGTTTTTTAAGTCAAATACAGTAATGGCGGAGTAATAGTTTGAAGAGAATATCACCAAAGTCCCTTTAAGACAAGTCATTTCCCTCGGCGGTCATCTTTGAAATGCCTCTCGGGCATGCAAGTGCAGCTCCTATCTCTTTGAATGGGGAAACATCAAATTCTCCAAAAGTGTTCGCCAAGCTTACGATTAAATTTCATTTTTGAAATCACCAATGAAATCTGACAACAACTGTCTCAGAAATTTTATTTGTAAACGCTCGAATCATGATAAAAAACTGCATTTTTCAGCCTGGACAAAGCTAACGTGCATGCGCTGTCCTAAATGCGCGTCTCAGAACACTGACTGTTTCTATAGCAACCAGAGCTTCTAACGGCAGCTGCAGTGACGCGATGACTTTACTAATCAACGATTGGCTCTTTCGTTTAAAAGGCGGGGCTCATTTGCCATATTGGGTGTTGCACTTTCTCCCATTCATAAGTAATCGGAGTGCACCGTCTTCCTATATATAAAGTCCTTGATATCGCTAAGCAAGCAATCATAAGAAGAGGATTTACATATAGAAGCCTTAAAGATACAGTACCAACAACCTGTTTAATTCGAAGATTCAGAAATTGGGTACAAAAACTGTCATGGAAAACTAAATTATGACTGTTTCTGGTGCAAGAAACCCCCTAAAGGCCCGTTCACACCAAGAACAATGACTAAAATGTTAACTGTAAGAATAACTATAGCGTCCAAACGCACAATAATGTTCCATTTATTATAAGCGCACTGCAGTTTTAGTCTGCCACTTTAAATGCTAAAGCTCTTTAGAGTCAGGTGGATTCTGATTGGCTGTCAATGTTCATTCATCAGCAACATTATAAGTACACTAATAAAGAAAAAACAGAAAAAAATACTTCAAAAGTGTAGAATATGGCATCTTGACAACCAAATTAGCCAGATAAACTAAACTGAGACTCTGTCCAGTTGGACAGTGAAAAGCCAACGTTCATCAGCGTGATGGGATCGCAGGTGTGAAGAAGTGCATGTCAGAGTGAAACCCACTGTCAAGTGCATGTGTGTGCGTGTGTAGCGCTGTAACACATCTACTGATCCCATTAGGATGACATCATTCCCATTTGCCACATGCCATTATGAATCATGGGATGCAGGAATGCCAATAGTTCATCCAGGGGAAAAGTTGAGGAGGAATGGGGTATAATTATGGACCTGGATTGCTCTACACACACACACACACACAGACGAAACTTTATAGGGCGGCCACATGGCAGTCGGCCATAACTGAGTTCAAGAAATACTGTATCCATGGAGTGACACCCACACCTGCACATACACACAGGTCGAATAAACAGATGTACTAAAAGAAGGATGAAATCAAAAGATTAGATTTTTTTAACAAAAACCTCTGAGCAAGCTTCAATAATCATGCTTACATAGACAGAGAGATTAAATATTATATGAAAGGATAAGCACAAGCACAATAAGGTCGATCCATCTTCCATTTTCCAAAACTGAGTCATTAATTCAATGCACATTTGATTTGCTCTTCTCAGGTGTTCGGCTCGGCTTTCATTCGATTCCTGAGTCATGTCTGCAAAAGCAATTTCGATGTTATTTTTTAATCCCTCGGGCCGTGACACACGCGTAATGAGACCAACTCAAAGCCAAATCATTTTATGCGATTCCATCCACACGTCTGTACCATGCCGCCTAGATTATTCCTCTCTTATATAACTTAAACACAAGATTTATGATGCATCAGCTGGAGGACTAAAATCCCATCAGCTGTGACCTTTTAAACGCCGAATCAGAGTGCTCTGTTTTAGAGGGTTGGCCTAACATAAGGTTTGTGGGGTTTTTTGTTGGTTTGGTGATGATGCAATGGTGATATTCAAGAGATGGATTACAGAAACATCACAAGGGGATTTAGGTCTTATAGTGTGTGTGTGGATGGAAATCGATGTGCCTGTCATAAAGACCTTTTCGTTAAGGTCAGGACGCATAAGTGAGAATATCTGCAACCCAAATCAAGATACATTAATGAATCTGCTCAATCCGTTCTATTAGAGAACGGATGGTTTTTTAACACTTTCCCCGCCATTAACAAATTTTCTGTCATTTATGACGCAACGCTTCTCCGCCATTGACATAATTTTCCGGCAATCCATGTTTTCACTGTTAAGCCATGTGTCCACCAAAGCGTTTTTAGCCAGTATAAAACGCCAGCGATCTTCTGAAAACTATTTGGTGGAGCAGCATTTTTTTTCAACTGAGACACTATATGTCCGTGGAACTGTTAACTAGTATCTGATTTTGCAAATAGTTTGTTTCTGAATATAAAAATGTCGACATAATGTAACAAACTTGCTCTAGCACTAGTTTTGGATGAAGAGATGTGCTTGTTGTTGTCGTTTGTTATCGTTGTACAAGCAGGATGTGGTGACTAGTCGGTGTGGTATTTGCCTCGCCCCTCCTCAATTGTGATTGGACAGCTGGGTATAAAGTATGAGCACTGCGTTTTACCAAAAGTTGAACATTGTTCAACTCTTGGTGACCAGTAAAAAACGCCTCGGAAACAAACGTTATGGTGAACACACCTCCTTAGGGCCCTATCAAACACCCGGCACAATGCGACGGCAGGCGCGACACAAGAGTTTTTTGCTAGTTTCAGCCCGACGCAGTTTTCATTTTCATGTCCAGCGCCACGTTGTTTAAATAGCAAATGCACTCGCGCCCATCTGTTCTCCCATAGGCGTGCTGGTCTGAAAACGAGGTGTGTTCAGGCGCATTGTTAGCGCGTTGATATTTTTAGGCAACTGAAAGCGCAGTATTTTTTGTGTTATTTAAAGGGCGTGTTAGTAATATGCGCCTATAGGCGGGTGCACAACGCGTGTACACTCTGCTTATTACACACTCAGGGACACGCAGCAGCACACAAACATGCCAAATATTAAAAATAAAAGGATTCCTCTCTGGAGAAGCATTCAGTCTTTCCGCTCGCAAATTCCGCCATGTAAATAGCGAATCATGGTGCAAGCTCAACTGGCTTTCAAAGGGAATGGGAGATGAGACTCTGATTGGTTTAATGCACGTTACGCCCAAAACACACCCATGACTCATTAAGAGACTAGGTACAACCCTTTTGGACTATGAGCCTGGCGTGCCGGCCAGGCTCATAGTCCGTCGTTAAACTAGCAAGAGTGGATTCGGACATGCCCTAAGTGCACCTGCGCAATAAGCTTCAGACCATGTGCTCAGATCGTTAAAATAGGGTCCTTAGGCTCTGAGTGTCTATTTCACGCTGAGCGTTCAGCGTTTTTTTACCGGTCGCCGAGATTTGAAGAATGTAAAACTTTGGTTAAAATGCAGCACTCGTCACTGTCACTTTTTACCCAGCCGTCCAATCACAGTGGAGAAGGGGCGGGACAAATACCACAGCGACCAATCGCAACATCCTGCTTGTACAACGATAACAAACAACAACAACAAACACATCTCTTCGTCCAAATCAAGTGCCAGAGCATGTATGTTACATTGTGTCGACATTTTTTATATTCAAAAACAAACTATTTGCGAAATCAGATACTAGTAACAGTTCTGCGGATATTCCATATCAGCACATAGCGTCTCAACTGAAAAAAACACTGCACCGCCGAAGCGCTCTCAAGATGTTTTCAGAAGAGCGCTGGAGTTTTCAGCTGGCTAAATATGCTTTGCTGGACACACAGCATCATACAGTGGGGGCGCTATTACGCATCTTTTGAAAGAGTACAGAATCTTGGGAACAAAACACAGGCGAAAAAGAAGCAGAAACAAGCGATAGGCCTTGCCCCAAATGGCACCCTAAACACTTGCGGTCTTCCTACGAATTTTACTGTCTGGAAGAAGTCTGCTAGGGAGCTTGCTTCAGTGTGAGCTCGGCAAAAGTGTGCATCGAGGGCGCATATCAACGGCAAAGGGGCGCTCACGAGCACCCTTCTGAAACCTCAAAATGACAAACGGGACACCCTATGGTCTTATGGACTTAACAGACACACATATACAGCAGCCATTGTAAGTCCACAAGACCGAAAGTGTATATGAAGTGTGCCTTTTGGGACAGGACCATACAAGCATTGCTTATGCACATGTAAAATAGCGCTATCATCAAACATTAAACAGCATATAAATCAAAACTGCCTAACGTTACCGAATGAAATGTTGAACCCAGGGCGAGCTATAGGACTGTGTAAGTTTTGGGGGTGTTGATAGACTCGATCTACTCCATCTGTGTTTTGATCATCATTCTGAATCCGATCCGGGCGTAGTCTTTGAGAAAGACTTTGACTTTTTGTTCAAAATGTTGCTTTTTTGAATGAAATGTACCCACATTCAAGTGTTGATAAAAAAACGTATGCATGAAGCTAGAATAAAATGTTTTTTTTTTTTTTTTAAAGCAGAGGCTCTGTTCTTTCTTTTGATATATATATATATATATATATATTGCATGTACATACAACAAAATATTCCAGGAGCCATGAAAGTTTTGTGAAAATTATCAAAAATTCTGGCGCTGACAGACAACTAGAAAAAAAAAAAATGCTGGCGGGGAAAGAGTTAATAATCTCCAATAACGATATATGGCTGATGGAAGAGCATCACAAAAATAACAAAAAAATTATATTTGAATACAGAAAATGTGCACTATCCATTGATGAGGCAGCCAAATATCAACTGATATATATGGTTTTATTTTTTATTATTACCAAGATTCCTACACCAATGAATGTCCATGACTTGGACTACTGAATAAGCATTTCAAAAAAAAAAAAAAATTCAGTCAGACTGACTCGCTAATGAATCATTTAGACAGATTTGCGAATCTATCTGTCTGATTCGTTGAAAAGAATCTCCACTATGACTTTTGACCAAGTTGCAGAAAAATGATTTGACTTACTTACATGACTTTTCCTAGTCTGGAAAATACAATTTCAAGTTCCACTCATAAAAATAAAGTTCTTTAAAGTTCCATCGAGAACTTATAACATCCATGGAACCTTCACATAAGAACGGATCACTGAAAGGTTCTTTGGGGAACTAAAAATGGTTCTTCTATGGCATCACTGAAAGAAAAAAGAACCTTTCATAACCTTTATTTTTTAAGAGGACCTTCTATAGGAACTCACAGCACTATTTTAATACGGCTAAAGGCGTACTATAGTGTTAAATGAACAACATAATTGGGGTTTAAGCAGTGACAGTGATGCTCTTGGACTGAGTGATGTGTTTTGGCAGTGGTGCATCTGGGAATCCATCCAATGCACATTAATGCTGGCAACACTAACTGTGGCTTTGTTTGAGTTTAGAATTGCAGACATAAACAAATACAGATAGATTAAGCATCAAATCTAGTATAGCTTCTCTGTTATCGGGGTCCTGGAGGGTGGGGGCCCTCCACTTTGGGGCCAATACGCAGTCAGGCATTGTTAATGAGGGAATTTGTTACAGTTTGCTTAAATTTCATCCTCGAAATCAAGACAGTTAAAGTGCGCCGTGAATGCGGCTATTGTCAAATGAGACATATAAATTAAACTCCCGCAGAGACAGAGAAACCGAGCGTGACGTCAATCAGGTGAAGCTTACCTGCGCGCGACCAGACCGCAGGCACGCTGCGAGCGCCGCGAGCACCAGCAGCAGAAGCCGCGAGCTCATCATGCGAGCACATCCAACTGTCTCTCTCTCTGTGTCAAACACACACACACACACACACACGCACACTCGCTCGCAGCTGCAGGAAAGTTTATTCCAGAGGGGTTGAGTCACTTTGAACACCGTGCCAGCTGATCCCGTTTGACATTTAACGCCGTATCCAGTGTGGAAATAAAGTGTTCACCGATCCGTTAAGAATCGCATATTAATATTATACTTGATAGGAAAAACAAACACAGAAAAACTCCACTCTTCAGTTTAAAATATCCAAGCAAAACATGTCCAGTGTGTTGACTCCAGAAAATAGCCCATGTGTAACTATTCCAGCGCTGCAAGTGTGCAACTTTCCCTATAGCAGCAGTGCGCGCTCGTGCAGTTGTGCGTGCTATAGCGTGTTTCTCAGGTGCTTTAATGCCCCGCTGCTGCACTTCGCTCTGGCTTCAGCCTTAAAAAACAAACCCCGCCCCCTGCGTTCTGATTGGCTCTCTGCCCCTTGAAGGCTGGACTGATGCTTCCATATAAGGCAAATGATTAGGAATGATTCTGCATGGATGAGGGTGGCTCTTCATATATGACCTGACATTCTCAAAGTATGACTTTTATTTGAAAAAAAGGCAACAGTTTCCCCACAGCCACCTGTTCTGTCTTGTTTCACTGGAGGTTATAGCAAATAGTTGTGAACTGGGAAGTCACACTGCATTGGACAATCCAAACTGATGATGATGATGATGATGATGATGACACTGTAATTGGTAACATATATATGCCTGAATCTCATGAAACCTGCCAGAAATGTGTTTGGGTCATTATTTTCATGACACTTAAGCACATTTCCTTCCCAAATTCTTATGACTATAATCTGGAAATGTCTCATCTCACACACACAAAGTGATGTATTATTTCATTTGTAAAGTGTCAAGTGTTTTTGCACCCATGTTAGAATTTGCTGTACTGCATTAAATGCTGATTTAAATAAAACGATCAATTAGTAATCACTGTGACATTATTTTATACTTTATTTTAAGACAATTAATTCATTTTATACATGTCATGAAAATAGTCACAAAACCAAATCGTAAATAGGTCTAAAACAGGATTAATTTTCTTTATGAAAGATTTCTTTTTCCATTTTTAATTTGAGGTGAAATGTGATCTTCAAAATTAACGTAATATAATATAATATACAATAATATACATTATTATTATTAATATTAATGCTAACAGTGTTGTTATTATTATTAATACTACTACAAATAATAATAGTAATAATAACAATAACATTATTATTAGTAGTAGTAGTATTAATAATACTAATAATGATGTTATTATTATTAATAATAATAATGATAACATTATTATTATGAATACTAACAGTATTGTTATTATTATTATTAATATCAATACTAATACTACTACAAATAATAACAATAATATTAATAATATTATTAATAATAATAATAATAAATAGTATCACAAAACCAAATCGTAAATAGGTCTAAAACAGGATTCATTTTCTTTATGAAAGTTTTTCCCCCCTTTTAATTTGGGGTGAAATGTGATCTTCAAACTTAACATATAATATAATAATATAATATACATTATTAATAATAATAATAATAATAATAATAATAATAGTATTAATAATGTGATGTGATGTTATTAATAATAATAATAATAATAATAATAATTATTATTATTATTATTATTATTATTGGTAATAGTAGTAGTAGTACTTTTAGTATTACTATTAGTATTAATAATAATATTAGTATTATTACTACTAATAATAATCATATTTTTTCATTTTTCATATTTATTAAACAAAAAAACAGATATGGATATATGCATATATCATTTGATTTTGAAATATGACTCATACACAATTTTTTGTCAAGCTTCGTGAGGATCATCCGATAAGATCCTGGGAAAACATTAGTTTGATGATGTGTGTTATATCTTTTTAGATATAAATATTTATTGCCCAACCGAGAAACGAAAAAGTGAAATGAATCTGCAAATCGACTTCTGATTTCACAAGGTTTTTTGTTTCGGGATTTCCAGTCGAAAGATGACATCATAAAAACTGAAGTCATCTCCAGAGAGACCAAAGGCCCGATCACACCAAGATCGATAACTATAAAGATAAGTAGAACTATAGCTATATTAGCATCCACACCAGCACACAATACCGTTCTGTTTATTATAAGTGTGCGCTGCAGTTATATTGCCTGTCACTTTAAATCCTTGCACTCTTTAAAGCAGGATGAATTCTGATTGGCTGTCAATCTATTTTATCATTGATCAGCTGGGAATTTATATTTTTATTTTTCCTCTCTGTGCTATTATTCTTATAGTTTTGGTGTGGACTCTGCTATTCTTTCATATTGAGAACGATGAATTGTGAACAGGCCTTAAATGTATGTAACGTTTGTAGATAGTTTCCTTCAGAAGGTCTGAAAGTTTAAGCAAGAAATCTTCCACCTGTCTGCCATCTCACTGTATGTACGGTGTTTGCCAGCTTTTCCGCTTTTTAGGGAATATCGTACATCAGGAGGTCGGAGGTCACCTGGACACGGCGGCCCCCCTTTGCAGGAAGTGACATGGGTGTTTGAGTGTCTCTAGGGGGCTATTTATAAACCTGCTGACCTTTTCTATCCGCATGCAGCAAGTGATTGACATGACACACATTATTGTGAGCTGCAGGAGTTACTGATCACCTGAACTTTGACACAAAAAATTACAATTCTTTACACATCAAGTGGACTGCAGTGCGATTCAGACTTGAGAGAGAAACAACAGAAAATTTACCTAGAGTGAATTGCGTGCTGATGATGTAGTTGTTATAGTAATAACAGAACATTATGCATAATTTCATGCAGGTGTCATTGTTACAGTGTAATTATACATTTAAGCACTGAGTAATATTAAGTAACTACTTACGGTAACACTTTATTTTACAGTGTCCTTGTTACATATGTTACATGTACTTACCATAGTGATGACAGTAAATTATGCATAATTACATGCAACTAACCCTCAACCAAATCCTAATCCTACCCTAACCCTATAGTAAGTACATGTAGTTAAGCAATATTACTCAGTACTTAAATATATAATTACACTGTAACAATGACACCTTAAAATAAAGTGTAACCCTACTTACTATTGGGTAAGGATTAGGGTTTGGTTTGGTTGAGGGTTAGCTGCATGTAATTATGCATAATTAATAGTTATTACTATAGTAACTACATGTAACATATGTAACAATGACACTGTAAAATAAAGTGTTACCGTTATTACTATAGTAACTAAATGTAAAATATGTAACAAAGATGCTGTAAAATAAAGTGTTACCAAACGTTTTACGTTAAAGCACATTTGAAATCATTTCTTTAATAATATTTTGTGCTTTAAAGTACAATTATTTTGATGCGTTGACTAACTTAATAACATATTAACAAATGTTATTCGATATTATGTTTAAAGTTAATATACACTCACCTAAAGGATTATTAGGAACACCATACTAATACTGTGTTTGACCCCCTTTCGCCTTCAGAACTGCCTTAATTCTACGTGGCATTGATTCAACAAGGTGCTGAAAGCATTCTTTAGAAATGTTGGCCCATATTGATAGGATAGCATCTTGCAGTTGATGGAGATTTGTGGGATGCACATCCAGGGCACGAAGCTCCCGTTCCACCACATCTCAAAGATGCTCTATTGGGTTGAGATCTGGTGACTGTGGGGGCCATTTTAGTACAGTGAACTCATTGTCATGTTCAAGAAACCAATTTGAAATGATTCGAGCTTTGTGACATGGTGCATTATCCTGCTGGAAGTAGCCATCAGAGGATGGGTACATGGTGGTCATAAAGGGATGGACATGGTCAGAAACAATGCTCAGGTAGGCCGTGGCATTTAAACGATGCCCAATTGGCACTAAGGGGCCTAAAGTGTGCCAAGAAAACATCCCCCACACCATTACACCACCACCACCAGCCTGCACAGTGGTAACAAGGCATGATGGATCCATGTTCTCATTCTGTTTACGCCAAATTCTGACTCTACCATCTGAATGTCTCAACAGAAATCGAGACTCATCAGACCAGGCAACATTTTTCCAGTCTTCAACTGTCCAATTTTGGTGAGCTCGTGCAAATTGTAGCCTCTTTTTCCTATTTGTAGTGGAGATGAGTGGTACCCGGTGGGGTCTTCTGCTGTTGTAGCCCATCCGCCTCAAGGTTGTGCGTGTTGTGGCTTCACAAATGCTTTGCTGCATACCTCGGTTGTAACGAGTGGTTATTTCAGTCAAAGTTGCTCTTCTATCAGCTTGAATCAGTCGGCCCATTCTCCTCTGACCTCTAGCATCAACAAGGCATTTTCGCCCACAGGACTGCCGCATACTGGATGTTTTTCCCTTTTCACACCATTCTTTGTAAACTCTAGAAATGGTTGTGCGTGAAAATCCCAGTAACTGAGCAGATTGTGAAATACTCAGACCGGCCCGTCTGGCACCAACAACCATGCCACGCTCAAAATTGCTTAAATCACCTTTCTTTCCCATTCTGACATTCAGTTTGGAGTTCAGGAGATTGTCTTGACCAGGACCACACCCCTAAATGCATTGAAGCAACTGCCATGTGATTGGTTGATTAGATAATTGCATTAATGAGAAATTGAACAGGTGTTCCTAATAATCCTTTAGGTGAGTGTATTTTAAATGTTCACAATTACAGCTTCATCATTTCAAAGTTTCAATAGAAATTACATTAAAGTATATTTTAGTTTACCATAAATGCTTGTCAGTACATAATAGACGTTAACCATATTTCTAAGACAATAGACATAATTATGAAGTTACATTTAAAGATGTACTTAAGTCCTATACTTAAGTGGGTGAAAAAGTATTTAATATAAATTTAAACGAAAATACAGTTTCATTTAATTGTAAATATCATGCAATTAAGTGTCCAAAAACATTACATTCAGTTCACACTTAAGTATATTATTTCTGTAATAAGTTTTAAAAGTGTACTTCGTAAAAGTTTTTATGCAGTTTGGCTGTTCATTTACACGACAACGGCGCTTTGGGGGCCTGAAAACGCAAGTTTTTGAAAATGATAGCGTTATCGTCTCCATGTAAACAACAAAAACACGTGAATTTTGAAAACGGTGATGTCATGCGCATGCGTATTATGTGTTCAGGCTAAAGGCGCATATTGTTTCTTTACCAAGTGATTTCACCATCTACTGGCCTGGCATGAATAATACAGCGATTTTAGTCGTTTTAACGGATCTGAACGGGGATCATTTTGACAATGTTGTCGTCTGTACGTGAAAAACGCAAAGGAAAAACTGTTCCGTTTTTAGTACATCATTGTGTAAATGTACCCTAAAACATAATCACAAAATCTGTGCTGAATGCAATTTGCATAGCTGGAGAGAAACTTGACCCTGACTTTACCTCTGACCTCAGGTGACCTCTCAACTAGGAGTTACAAAATTGTTATGGTGTACTGTAATGTAGTATATAGTCATGCAAAAACAAATATAAGGTGATGTCGTTAAGATAAGAACATCTGAAAAACAGTATTAGTCACTTGTGACACGCAATATGAGAGTGTTATAATGTCTGTCCTGTGCAGACAGGGTGAAAGTGGGCGGCAGGCAGTCAGACCTGGTGTGTCACTGCTTCTCTCTGTGCAGATTAAGTCCTGTCTGGTTGTCTGATTTGATTGATAAAGCTAATTTTCGACCTCCATTAGATGGCCAGCCAAAATTCCTGAATTCAGCATGCAGGCTTTGAAGAACGGCTCCTGCCCCTCCCCAACCACCTTCCACCCAGCCAGCGGCCGTTTTCTGCCTTTTCTTCTGTCTCAACAGAGGTCACTGGAAGAATCCAAGTTTTTCAAGGAATTTTTCAGTGAAATCCAATCTGAAAGCAGAGGGAGGGTCTGCCACAGAGCAGATATGCTTTAGTATGAAGAATCAGGCAGGATTGAGGACACAAATGCAATATTTATAGTTAATATCTCATAATGAATACAACAAAGCACTATGAAAATGAAAATCGATTATGATTGCAAAACCAAATTTATTACAGGAAATGTGAGTGTAGTTTACTTAGCCTACTGGAGTGCAGGTCCTTTCTTCAATGTGAATTTATAATTTTTTTTTAGCCAGTTTTGTCATTCGGCAGACAGAAATCTTAGATTTAATAATAATAATAGTAATAATAATAATAATAATAACTATTATTATTATTATTGCTGTTATTAAATAAAAAGATAATAATAGTAATATTTTTATCTTTTATTTAACAACAACAATATTAGTAATAATAATAATGATAATTGATATTATTAAATAAAAATATAATAATGTTAGACTTCTATTAAACAATACTACTACTGCTTCTACTACTAATATTATAAATTATTATTATGATTATTGTTGTTGTTATTAAACAAGATAATAATAATAATAATAATAATCATCACCATCATCATCATCATTATTATTAAATAACTAATTGTTTAATAATAATTACAAAAAAAACCGTTTTACTGGTGTTATATTTTTATTTAATAATAATAATAAATTGTAATTATCATTGTCGGTTTTATTAAATTAAAAGATAATATTATTATTAATAATAATATTGTTATATTTTAACAACAACACTCTATAATTGCAACAATATGAATAATAATTATTATAGTTGCTAAATAAAATACAATTAATATTTAAAATAAATAATCAGGTATAATAATTAATAAATTAAAAGGTATAACAACAACAAAAAATAGTAATAATAACTGTAATAATTATCTAATAATTATAATAATTATAATGATAAAAGTTTTAACAAGTAGTTGAATTTATTTCATTATTTGTATTTGCGGTGGGAACAGAATTGCAAATATGAAATATATAGTTTTTTTTCTTCTAAAGGATACAAGAACTGGTGGGGAATTTCAGGCTTGATCTCCTGATTGTCTGGGAGTTTTGGCTGAACAATGGCGAGCTCATGGCCTCCATGCTGTGAAGTTCGCTCTGCTGTCGTTCTCAACCCACTTCTATTAAAACTTAAGGGTGGCAGGGGGAGCGGAGGGTGGGAGGGGGTCTGTAGAGAGAAATGGCAAAACGGACGGGTGGGAGCAAGTGGGGGGCATCTGTTTGTGCATTGTATGTGTTTTCCCGAGTCAACAGCAGAGGAAATGAACGCAGCAGCTAAATATACAAACATCACAATGAGCTAGCGAATAGCAGCTGCACGCGGGAAGACTAATGCAATGAGTATAATAGCAGATGAAGGCAGCCAGCGGATATGAGGATCTGGTAATGAGTGCGAACAGATAGATAGACGGATGGATAGTTTGATGATGATGAACTGGGTGTCAAGGAGAGAGTGGAGAGCCAGATGAATAAAACACTATGCGATCGGTTGCTAACGGCCAGCTCCTGTCAATGTGACACTGTGTTTAGGTGTTTGTATGTGATCATCATAGCAGCAGGTCATAAGGGAATCACCGTTCCAGGCTGGAGGAGAAAACAGGAAGCTGTGCTGATGGGTTTTTTCCTCTAACTAGTGTTAATGTGGACCTGAGGTTCTGGACTTGACCCAAATGGTCATAGAAAGCCACAGAGCTTTACTGTATTCCTCACGCTGACCTGGACAGAATCATTACTACTGCAGCTGTCTGCAAGAAAACATCCATAATTAGTAGTTTGCTTAATCTCTCTCCTTAAATTTACCAATCTGCCCTTTTTGTTGTTTATCGCTCTACCAAAGTCTGAGGTGTCAGGTGTTGCAGCAGAAAATCCAAAATCAGAAATGCACAACGAACAATAAACACAGTATTTAATAATCCAGGAAGGGTGATACAAAAACACAACAAACATAACTTCAACACGAGACAAAGAACAGAGAACTCAGGACTTAAATACACAGGATGATGATTAACAGGATGGAGAACAGGTGAGGATTAATCAAAAACCATAGTAACAAATGAGAACTCAGGCAGTGACAATGACAAAGAAACTAAACAAGAACAATGACAATGAACCCCTGAGGACTGAGGTGGAGCCAGTGGGACTGAGAACCAAGGTGGAGCCAGAGGGAAGGCGGAGCAAGACAGAGCCAAAGGGGTAAAGAGACGGAGCGCAGGTGGGACTGGGCAACACCAATGGTCCTGATGGCCAAGGCTGAGCCGCAGCAACGAACGTCCGAGGTGGAGCCAGGGTGCCTGAGGACTGAGGTGGAGCTGATGGGACTGAGGACCAAGGTAAAGCCAGCGGGAAGGCAGAGCAAGACGGAGCCAAAGGGGACAGATCACAGGGGACCAAGGCGAAGCCGGAGGGACAAGGGAGCCCGGTGGAGCCGTAAAGACGATGGTATCTGGTGGAACCAAGGGAGGGAGGGAGGAGGGGCCAAGGAGGAGCCGACAGGTCGACATACTGAGGTGGAGTGAAGGGATCAGCGGCTGGAGGCAGAGCCGGTGTCAGAGGAGGAGCCGAGGGGCTGAAGTGAACCAGTGGAGGCAGGGCCGAGGAACTGGCTGATTCTGGAAGAGGAGGTGGGAGAGGGAGGCAGGGCAGGAACACAGGAGACTTCAATAAACACAGTATTTAATAATCCAGGAAGGGTGATACAAAAACACAACAAACATAACTTCAACATGAGACAAAGAACAGAGAACTCAGGACTTAAATACACAGGATGATGATTAACAGTACGGAGAATAGGTGAGAATTAATCAAAAACCATAGTAACAAATGAGAACTCAGGCAGTGACAATGACAAAATAAATTAAACAAGACAATGAAACTGAACATAAACGTGACGTGGGAGGTTTTCAATTACATATTTACAAATGTACAGTAAGATCACATCTTTTAATGCAATGCAGTTCACTTGACGGCCGTTTTGGTTACATCCCAGGCAGCCATTTTTCATGTGATTTATAGGCATACTATTGGTATATATACGTTCAAGTCATGTCGGAAACTCTGGATTTTCTTTAAGCCTTGAGTTTCCGAGTTGGACGTGTGTCAGTGAGAAAGTATGTCAAATTCAATGTATTCAGCATCTGTATTAATGGTATATTTGTAAATTATTAAAAAAAAAAAATTCAATTACAATAAAAATAAAAGTTGCATGTACAGTATGAAATACTATAGTATTGTACAATTATGATAAATTGAATCAAAACACACCTGATGCATGTTTTTTCCCAACTCGTAAAAACAATTCCCTCCTTCCCAGGAGGACTTGAACACACAATATGACAACAATGCTTTGCTGGCGCTTCTTCAGCACATATCTTATTTGATTAAACATAAAATACTTGTTGCTAAGACAGTTTCTTCCTGTTTAAGTGGTTGGTTCTGGCTCTATGGTGCTTGCCCAAAGAATCTCTGGATGAAGTGAAGCTTCACTTCCTCTCACTATCTAAATTGAAACAGGAGCCTTATCAATTAATGTTCCACCCATATTCTGCCCACCCTTTACCTAAATGCCCCTCTCGGTCATATAAATAGATTAATTGTGATCAGTGATGGTCTTTCCATGCCAATGCTGTTTTTAGTATTACACCCCACAGTATTAGAACCAGAATACCATTACAATTTCCACTCTCAAATATTTATGCAGGCCCTATAAATACAGTCCTCATT
This sequence comes from Coreius guichenoti, assembly GCA_039654105.1. Taxonomy (NCBI): domain Eukaryota; kingdom Metazoa; phylum Chordata; class Actinopteri; order Cypriniformes; family Gobionidae; genus Coreius; species Coreius guichenoti. The sequence goes on from CM077192.1 coordinate 22,285,401, forward strand.
AGTTTCCTCTTTTGAAACAGAAACTTAATGTCATTTTCCACAGAATGACCTCAAAGTGTTGGTCATCTAGGGGTGAATTTCCAGAGATCGTATCTCCTCTGTTGCTGTCCTGCCTCACCATAGTCTCTATGGCTACATTCACACTATCAGTCCAAATCCGATTATTTGTGTATCTGAATGGAATCTGATCTAAAATTATTGACTGTCCACATTGTGTATAGCAACTGTTCAGATCCGATGTGTGTCCATGCCACTCTTTCATTTTCCGGAATATCTGCATTGGTTTCTATGGCAATGGCGTTGCGTTACTAGGTATATGCCAAAAACAACAACAACAACCACAACGTGGAGGGGTTTATAGAGATGTTGTCTTATTTACAACATGACAATGTCTAGCCGCCGCGTTGGACTACTGTGTCTTTTGAGGCAGCGGCAGAACCGTAGTAGGCTGGTATGAGCGGCTTTATTCCGTGCTATCGTTTCCGCTGGTTTCAACAAAAAAAAATAACGCAACAGTTTGCATCAATTTTTTTGAGTTATGACAACTTTGAGTGAATTTATGTTCAACCAACAAGCTAAATTGAGTTAGAGGAACTTAATCATTTGTAGCATAAACACAATTTTTTGTTGTTGTTGTTGATTACTCTAAAAATGAAGTCGCTCCAACTAGTTGTTAATTTTATTTTATTTCAGTTCAAATCAACAGCTATCATAGCACATGCTAACATAACTTATTTAACATGTATTTTTAATGAACAAGTAAGATATTATTGTCACTGGCATTAGCGCAGTCGTTGCTTATAGAGTCAATGTAATGTTTACCTTCATGTATCTACTCTTCAGCACAATAGTAACCACAAAAACTTCAGCATTACAGAAACTCTTTTAAATGTCAAACATTTCATTAAACACTAACAGGTCTTTCCCTTCACTAAAAACAAATAAAAACACTTAATATTCTCCTTATCCAGTCCTATGCAAAGCATGCTGGGAACTAGAAATCCACTGCCTAATTTCCGAAGTTATCAACACAATTTCATTAAGTTACTACAACCTAATTTTTAAAAAAGCCAATTAACACAGAACTTTGAGTGTAAATTACAGATTATAATAAGTTGATGTAATGATCAACATAGTTGTGTCAACAGAACTCCACAAAGTAATGTTTGCAACTTAAAAGGTTTAATTAAAACATTAAATTAGAATTTTTAACTTGCAACCATACATTTATTTAAGTTGTGGTAACAGGTCCCCAGAATCAGTGAACATAACTGTATTCTGGTCTCTGGATATTGCTTTCAATGTGAAAAACTTGTTACAATTTTATCATCTTCAAGATGAAAAATGTAGGTCTAATCACTTAAAAAACTAATAGTATACCTAGTCACATGATTTGAGGTATTATTCATGTCTGTAACACACATGATTTTAATAAACTCTGTTTGATATTGCAGTCTTGTAGATTGGTAAAGCCTTGAGGTGTAGTTTAATCTTCTATTAGCAATCTCTTGTTTCATTGAGATTTGGAAAGTGTGGCAACATTAAGGTCAAATTTCAAGGATATCTTTAAATTAGTGGTTTGTAATCCACGATTAAACCAAAGCCAACATGAAATCTACTCCTCTGATAAAGGACACTCCAGCCTCTGTTCTAGCTTGTGCTTGTCATATCAGATTTCTCACATCTTCATATCTGGCTTTCCGCCGCTTTGGCCATTGCATGAACAGGCAACAAACCTCTGGCAATCAAAAGGTGCTTGTTTGTACACACACACACACACACACACACACACACACACACACACACACACACACACACACACACACACACACACACACACACACACACACACACAAATCTGATTCAAAAAGATACAGGTTGAGTTAGACTAATGTAGATCTCTTTCACCTGGACTTCTGCAGTTTTATTTTCAAAAGCTTAATGCAAGATGATTAAATAACTAAAATGTTCAAGAACTCAAGTCTAATGCTTTAGTCTTTGGTGTGTAAATGAACTTGGGGTTAGTTCACAATTATATTGGATTGAGTGCATCAAAATCATTAAGATGAGCAAACAAATCAATCTGAATTTAGATATATGTGAATTACCTGTCCTTTGTAAAAAATGATGGCCCCTAGAATATTTTGTTGTATGAATATCTGAACATACAATATATCAAAAGAAAGAACAGAGCCTCTGTTTCAAAAAAAAAAAAAGCTTCATGCATTCCTTTTTATCAACAGTTGAATGTGGGTAAGTTTCATAAAAAAAGCTACATTTTAAACAAAAAAGAGTTTTTTTTTTTTTTTTCAAAAACTACAATGTGCATAAGCAATGCTTTTATCACTTGTTTCTGCTCCTTCTTCGCCTCTGTTTTGATCTGGAGATTCTGTACTCTTTCAGAAGATGTGTAATAGCGCCCCTTCCGTATAACGGAAAGCCGGAAAATTCCGTCAATGGTGGGGAAAGATTTAAATGAGAATTGTGAGATATAAAGTCGCAATTGCAATGTAATGTTGCAATGAAAAATAAAATCACAATTATGAAATATAAAGACCCAATTGCGAAGAAAAAGAAAAAGTTGGAATTAAGAAATTAAGTTGGAATTGTGCAGTAAAATACTGTCACAACTGTGAGATATAAAAGTGCAATTATGAGAAATAAAACTGTAATTGTTAGACATAAATTTGCAATTGTTAATTGATAATTGTTAATATAAAGTAACAATTGCAAGAACAAGTTGCATTTACAAGAATGTTGAAGATGTGAGATATGAAGTTGCAATTCTGAGACATAAAGTATGAGAAAAGTTGAGGTATCGTCGTAATTTTTTACAATTGGTAATTGTTAATCACAATTATTAGATATACAGTTGCAATTGTATGACATAAAGTTACAATTATGAAAAAAAGTGAATTTACGAGAAATAAAGTTAGTAATTATAAGATCTAAATGTTTCAATGAATGAAATAAAGTTGTGAAATATAAAGTCGCAATTGCAAAAATATGTAACAATTATGAGAAAAAGTCAAAAATAAAGGCAAAATTATGATAGATAAAATCACAATTGATAGGTATAATTTGCACTTGTAGGGCCCTATCATACACCCGGCACAATACGACGCCAGGCGCGACGCAAGTGTTTTTTGCAAGCTTCAGCCTGACGCAGTTATCATTTTCACATCCTGCGCCACGTTGTTTAAATAGCAAATGCACTCGCGCCCATCTGTTCGCCCATGGGCGTGCTGGTCTGAAAACAAGGTGTGTTCAGGCACATTGTTGGCGCGTTGCTATTTTGAGGAACTGAAAACGACTGCGCCATTGACCAACAAAAACCTGGTCTAAAGTCAATAGCGCAGTATTTTTTGTGGTATTTAAAGGGCGTGTTAGTAATATGCAAGAAATAATGTTGAAATTGTGAGATACAGTGCATCCGGAAAGTATTCACAGCGCTTCACTTTTTCCACATTTTGTTATGTTACAACCTTGTTCCAAAATGGATTAAATTCATTATTTTTTTCCTCAATTCTACAAACAATACCCCATAATGACAATGTGAAAGAAGTTTGTTTGAAATCTTTGCAAATTTATTAAAAATAAAAAATGCCAAAAATCACATGTACATAAGTATTCACAGCCTTTGCCATGACACTCAAAATTGAGCTCAGGCGCATCCTGTTTCCACTGATCATCCTTGAGATGTTTCTACAACTTGATTGGAGTCCACCTGTGGTAAATTCAGTTGATTGGACATGATTTGGAAAGGCACACACCTGTCTATATAAGGTCCCACAGTTAACAGTGCATGTCAGAGCACAAACCCAGCCATGAAGTCCAAGGAATTGTCTGTAGACCTCCGAGAGAGGACTGTATCGAGGCACAGATCTGGGGAAGGGTACAGAAAAATTTCTGCAGCATTGAAGGTCCCAATGAGCACAGTGGGCTCCATCATCCGTAAATGGAAGAAGTTTGGAACCACCAGGACTCTTCCTAGAGCTGGCCGCCCGGCCAAACTGAGCGATCGGGGGTGAAGGGCCTTAGTCAGGGAGGTGACCAAGAACCCGATGGTCACTCTGACAGAGCTCCAGCATTTCTCTGTGGAGAGAGGAGAACCTTCCAGAAGAACAACCATCTCTGCAGCACTCCACCAATCAGGCCTGTATGGTAGAGTGGCCAGACGGAAGCCACTCCTCAGTAAAAGGCTGCCTGGAGTTTGCCAAAAGCCGCCTGAAGGACTCTCAGACCACTAGAAATAAAATTCTCTGGTCTGATGAAACAAAGATTGAACTCTTTGACCTGAATGGCAAGCGTCATGTCTGGAGGAAACCAGGCACCGCTCATCACCTGGCCAATACCATCTCTACAGTTAAGCATGGTGGTGGCAGCATCATGCTGTGGGGATGTTTTTCAGCGGCAGGAACTGGGAGACTAGTCAGGATCGAGGGAAAGATGAATGCAGCAATGTACAGAGACATCCTTGATGAAAACCTGCTCCAGAGCTCTCTGACTGGGGCGACGGTTCATCTTCCAACAGGACAACGACCCTAAGCACACAGCCCAGATAACAAAGGAGTGGCTATGGGACAACTCTGTGAATGTCCTTGAGTGGCCCAGCCAGAGCCAAGACTTGAACCCATTGAACATCTCTGGACAGATCTGAAAATGGCTGTGCACTGACACTCCCCATCCAACCTGATTGAGCTTGAGAGGTCCTCCAAAGAAGAATGGGGGAAACTGCCCAAAAATAGGTGTGCCAAGCTTGTAGCATCATACTCAAAAAGACTTGAGGCTGTAATTGGTGCCAAAAGTGCTTCAACAAAGTATTGAGCAAAGGCTGTGAATACTTATGTACATGTGATTTTTTATTTATTTATTTATTTATTTTTTAATAAATTTGCAAAGATTTCAAACAAACTTCTTTCACGTTGTCATTATGGGGAAAAAATAATGAATTTAATACATTTTGGAATAAGGCTGTAACATAACAAAATGTGGAAAAAGTGAAGCGCTGTGAATACTTTCCAGATGCACTGTATGAAGCTGCAATTCTGAGACATAAAGTCAAGAGGTTGCACTTGTGTCATGTAAAGTCGCAAAGTCAATTAAAAGAAATAGTCAATTATCTTTTTATTCATGTTCTGAGGAAACAGGCGTCCACTGTTCCCTACAATGTATATTTGACAGAAAATCTTGAAAGAAGATGAGTTTCCAGTTGTATCTAGTTTTTAGGTTTTGCAAAATACAAATTTAACAAGCTCTTGCTGAATTTGAATACAAACATTTGCTATATAAGTTTGGGAGGTTACATAGCTTTGCATGAGGAAATGGTGTCAGGTTCTTGATGAATAGGCACACCAAGGTGTGTTTTCTGTGAGTGAGGGGTTAGTCTTACCGTAGGGCCACTATTAAAGGAATTGTCCCACAGGTATGTACACAGCTAATGGGAGGGCAACCACAAATATTCAGGGGTCAGATCTGTACACACGCTCTCTACTCAAGTGAGAACACAGGTAGATGGTAATTGAACAAATTGAGAGTGCAGAGCAAGCTATGTTCACAGGTAATCAGATCTCAAGGGTACGCCCAGGTAAAGAGGCATTTATTGGACAAATTACGAGCCGAATAGCTAGTCCAAGCTGAAGTTTATGGCTAAGGTTAGCTTCAGGGTCACAGGCTTTCTTGCAGAGATAATGGTGGCTGATTGGATGGGAAGTGGAAACTCAGGCAGGCTGTAATTCACCACTGTTGACACCTGCTGTCAATGAAACTCACATACCAACAATATGAGTTTGACAAAAAGTTTTGGGCTCAAAATGGTATTATATCCGTAATTTTTCAGAAATAGCTTGTGCACATATAGATAAAGCATCCTCTGGAGATTCATGTATAGGCACTTTTATTTTTCTTAAAACAAAATGCAGAGTTTTTTTATTTGTGTTATATGCAGACGGTTTGATAAACTTAGAAGAAGAAGAGAAAGAAGAGAAATATAGACATCATGTTTGAAGAAAACAAAGGAATGTCAAGGTAAATATCAATATCTTATCAATGATTAAGCAAAATGAGTGAAGTACTAGCTATGACTAGCTAGCCTTTTTTATTCCTGAAATGTAAAAACTGTAATTTACACTATACTGTCACTTAACTTCAAATACAATGACAAAAATGAAAGAAATGATAGAATTCTTCTGTGATATATATTGAAAATAGGTGGAGATATTAAGTGAACTAGTGAGAGTGTGAAAAATGTTGAGGTCAAAAGCGCCTATAGTTGAAGAAAACACCGATATATCTTCTTAAGGAAGATTTATTATAATAACCAACTGTTTGTCAAAGCAGGTGGACAAATTAACCAGTCAACTCCCAACTTAACCCAGGAACCCAAACATTCCAGCCCATTCATCTGAGGATGGTGCTCTGGAATTCTGTGGGAAAGGGAAAAAAAAATCACCATGATTTCTGTTTCTCTTAGAGAATATGCTTTTTTGATTTGTTGTGTTTCTGTTGGCAGATGTAAGACAAAAGTGGAAGTATGAACATGTCCGATTCAGAATTGTAGAATTCATACGTAATTTATATCGTCCCCTCCCTGAACCGTTTTGGATGAAGGTTGTAACTCTCACAGGTGGCTGCGTGTTGGAGGCATGTGTGACTTAAGATCTGAGAAGTGTGTTTTAAGGTTCTGGGGAAATTCCCAGAGCACTGAGGGTCTTTCTCTCTCAAATCATGAAAACTCTGGGAGCATCCGTTCCACTGTTCTCTCCTTTCCTGCTCCTCAGAGGTTGAGGAAAATGGTACCTGGGGGAATACAGGGACTTTGGCCGCCCTCACTTTCCCTTGTTCTCATATACTGTCCTCCTGTCATAAATATTGTACAGTCAAAGAGAAAGACTTGCCCTAACAGTCCCAGAACTCCTCTGTAGGGCTCACAGGTCAGCGCTCGTTGCTTAAACATGTTTGTCTGTGTGCTAACCAGCCCATAATCACACATACGGTGAAGTGTGTATGTACGTACATCTATTAAAATATTTTGCACGCTGCAACAGAGGATCTCAATATTCTTTTACATAAGGAGTCTGCAAAGAAAAGTCCCAGATGGTGTAGTAACAGTTGCTACAATAGATTTCAGACAAGTTTAACTGACAGCTTTAGCCGTTTCATCGACTTGACTTGTCTCCAACAAGCAATTAACTGCAAAAGAAATTGCTATAGGAAAGAAATAAAGGTGCAATAGCAAAATATATAGTTGCAATTTTGTTTTAAATTAAGTAAGTCATAATCGTGAGATGAAGTTGCGATTACAAAAAATTGTCAATTGTGACTGTGAGAAAACTTTGATATAACGTCACATTATGAGAAATAAAGTAGAAATAGTGAAATATATACTCGTAATTATGAGAAATAAATTGTGATATGAAGTCGATATGAAGTCGCAAATATGCAGTTCCCTTTCAGTCGGTCACTCTCGACATACGTCAGAGATGATCCGACGAAATGGAATCACTTCTGGTGAGACCAATCCTCTTCGAGTGTAACTAAACGAGCCAATGAACATTGGCATGCGGTCTTTGCACCCCGCAACCCCGCCCGCACAGGCAGGCATAAATACGGAAGCGGGTGCCCGCATCAGATTGCATTTCACTTCGGAGCCGGTTGGTTTCACGGTGAACGAACTTATTGAGTGTTTTCTTTATGAGTTTGGACTGCCTTTTGTGGAAGAGCTTACCTTGTGCTGGTGTGACGGCGGGTGCAGCGTAGTGTCAACACGGATAGATCGCCCAGTGTGTGTGAGCATTCTGAGACACGACAAAGGCTGTTTTAACAGCTGGTATCGGGTGCCTCTGTCTGTGCGCCGCGGGCACCTCCCCTGTGTGCTTCAGCACATATATTGGTGAGTATTCTCCTAAAAGAGCAGCACAGGTGTGAGTTTGCATCTTTTTCAAGACGACATTCCGCCCGTGTGTTTCTGGATGCGGTTGTTTCCTGTCCTCATTTGATGGCCACGATCTCTCTCACATGTAAGCATGTTAAGATTGCGTTCGTGGGTGATCCATGTTCTCTCAGGAGAACGTGATCACGTCGGCGTAATGTTCGTCTCACCTTTCTCGTAAGGGCTTGAGCACTCAGCGCGCGGTGTACCGTCGAGCTGCTGGCTGACAGCGCGGGTTGTCACGGCAACCCAGCGTGTCACTCTGCGCTCTAGATGCGCGGTCGAGACAATGAAACCTCAAACGGGGTGGAGTCCCGTTGCCTATTCCCAGATCTAGCTCCATAAAGGGCTACTTTGGCTAATAAGCTTTGGTGACCTGAGGATCACAGTGAGTGCTTCCCCGACGAGACCACCTCCTCAGGTCCCTCACTCCTCTATCGCAACGCAGCATGCTGAGACTGTGTTCGTGGGTGGTTTATGTTCTCTCATGAGAGCATGACCACGTCGGTACGTTGTTCATCTTGCCTTTTTCATAAGGGCTTGAACGCTCAGTGCGCCGTGTGCCGTCAAGTCTGACGGCCACGCTCACTTTCTCACATGCCTGCTGGTAGCTTACAAATGGGATTGCTGGTCCTTATGGAGGGACCTAGCGTTTCATTTGGGGCTCTGGCAGAGGACAGATGTCAATCGCTGCATCGGAGAGAGGGCTGTTATGCGCTGGAAATGAAGATGATGCTGAGATTCCCACTATAATTGTGTGTGCTCATGCTGAATCAGATTCAGAGTTGACAGCCATGCTTTCCCGGGTGGCTGAGGCACAGGGCAATGCGTAAATCAACTTGCCTGCCCTTCAAAAGCAGGCTGAGGTAGCTGTTCCCGACATGACTAGAGTCACTCGTGTGCTGCCCCTCAGTCTGCTGGTCGCCAAGGATGTCGGTCCCTGCAGAAAAAAAAGAAGCTCTGCCACAGCCTGCTAAGCTACTGTGACATCGAGCCCCCCGCAGAAAGACGATGCCACCCGTCTCAGCCGCCAAGTGGTCGGCTGAGACGGGTGACCCGGACTCGGAGCTGCTCTTCCCTGGAGGAGGGCCGGGTGGAGAATCATTTGATAGACAGATAGATCACAGATAGACCTGTTTGCCTCTCCGGACTCGACCCATTGCCAGTTGTTCTATTCTCTGACCGAGAATACCACAGGCTGTGGTAGACACCATCACTTCCACTAGAGCTCCCTCTACGAGGCGCCTCTATGCGTTGAAGTGGAACCTGTTCGTCGAATGGTGCTCTTCCCGCCGGGAAGACTCCCAAAGATGCTCGGTCAGAGCCGTGCTTTCCTTCCTGCAAGATGGGTTGGAGAGAGGGCTGTCTCCCTCCACCCTAAAGCGTATGTTGCTGCACATCACGATGCAGTTGAAGGTAAGTCACTAGGAAGGCATGATTTGATCGTCAGGTTCCTCAGGGGTGCAAGAAGGTTAAATCCTCCTCGTCCGCACACCGTACCCTCTTGGGACCTGTCTCTGGTGCTCAGGACACTTCAGAGGCCTCCTCTGAGGCTTTGCAGTCAGTGGAGTTGAAGATCCTGTCAGTTAAGACAGTCCTCCTTGTAGCATTGGCCTCGATCAAGAGGGTAGGGGACCTCCAGGCATTTTCGGTCGACAAATCGTGCCTGGAGTTCTGGCGGCTGATTCTCACGTGATCCTGAGACCCCGGCTCGAATATGTGCCCAAGGTTCCTACCACTCCGTCTGTAGACCAGGTAGTGAACCTGCAAGCGCTGCCCTCGGAGGAGGCAGACCCAGCCCTAGCTTTTCTCTGTCCCGTCCGCGTTCTGCGGTGCTGCACGGACAGAACGCAAAGCTTTATGACCTCAGAGCAGCTCTTCGTCTGTTATGGAGGCCAGCAGAAGGGAAAGGCTGTCTCCAAGCAGAGGTTAGCCCACTGGATAGTGGATGCTATTGTCTTGGCGTACAAAGCCCAAGACATGCCTTGCCCGTTCGGGGGTGTGAGCACACTCGACTAGGAGTGTTGCTTCCTCCTGGACGCTGGCTCAAGGCGCCTTGCTGACACATGTCTGTAGAGCTGTGGGCTGGGTGACATCTAACACGTTGCTAGATTCCATAGCCTTTGTGTAGAGCCGGTTTCCTCCCGTATACTCGCCTCCAGCGGCTAGTAGTGCAGGGAGATTGCTCAAGTGTCGGCTTGATGTGCCATTCTCGCCATTAGGCCAGATACGTGCGCTCATTGCTCCAGTTGGTTACCCAGTATGGCTAATCAGGTGAGTTCCTCCGTCACCCTTCAGCAGTCAGAAGTGGCGGAGCGTCTGACGCCAGGCCTATTGCTCGTTGGCTTTGAACCTGTATTAGGCTGGGTGCCCATATGCAGTGGTCCCTGCGGCAACCCCATATGTGTATTCTTCCACAGTACGGCTACCCTGATGGCTAGCCAGTGTCTTTCCCTCGTCAGAGTACGCTCTGTCGTCTCTGACGATGCGCTCTCCACCCCACGGCCTGGAACCACCCCAGAGACATGCCATATGTTGCACTACCCTAGACTGGCTAGTACATATGTGTATTCCCACATGATACCTCCCTTCGGGCAGGATGTGGCTCCGCAGCGTTCCCTTTCTCCAAAGGGGAACGCTTTCCCAGCGTTATCCAATATTCACTGAGTGGGTCATGTGGAACGGCAGTGATGACTCTCCTTGCATAAGCATCTCCACCCCAGAGGTACGGGAGTTTTAGGAAGCTTATGCAGGGCGCTGGAAGGGGCCAGCAGCATGGCGTTTTGTTAGGGATCCCATTTCGTCGGATCATTTCTGACGTACGTCGAGAGTGACCAACTGAAAGGGAACATCTCGGTTACGTATAGTAACCCTCGTTCCCTGAAGGAGGGAACGGAGATGTACGTCCCGTCACCATACCTGCTGTACCTTCGCTGTGACTGGGTCACCAACTCGGCTCCTCAGCGAAAAGCAATCTGATGCCCGCTTCTGTATTTATGCCCGCCTGTGCGGGCGGGGTTGCGGGGTGCAAAGACCGCATGCCAATGTTCATTGGCTCGTTTAGTTACACTCAAAGAGGATTGGTCTCACCAGAAGTGATCCCATTTCATCAGATCATCTCTGACGTACATCTCCGTTCCCTCCTTCAGGGAACGAGGGTTACCATACATAACCGAGACGTTTTTCTTGCAAAAAAGTTGCAATTGTAAGATATAAGATATAAAGTTGCAATTACAAGAAATAGTCATAATTGTGAGATATGAAGTCGCAACTGTAAAATGTAGTGATACAGTCACAATTACAAAAATAAAGTTGCAATTATGAGAAATTAAGTCGCAAACGTAAGATATAAAATTGCAATTACAAGAAATAAAGTTGCATTTATGAGAAATTAAGTCACAATTCTAAGATATAGTTGCAATTACACAAAATAGTCATAATTGTGAGTTGCAGTTGTAAGATGTAAAGACAACTGTGAGATATGAAGTTGCAATTATGAGAAATTAAGTCACAATTCTAAGATATAGTCATAATTGTAAGATATAAAGTTGTAATTACAAGAAATAAAGTTGCAATTCTAAGATATAGTCACAATTACAAGAAACAGTCAATTGTAAGATATGATGTCGTGATTGTAAGATGTAAAGACAACTGAGATATAGTCGCAAATACAAAAAATAAAGATGCAATTATGAGAAATTAAGTCACAATTGTAAGATATAAAGTTGTAATTACAAGGAATATAGTTGCAATTATGAGAAATTAAGAAACAATTCTAAAATATAGTCGTAATTGTAAGATATAAATTTGCAATTATGAGAAATTAAGTTGCAATTGTAAGATATAAAATTGTAATTACAAGAAATTAAGTTGCAATTAGGAGAAATTAAGTTGCAAACGTAAGACAGTAGCAATTACAAGAAATAGTCAATTGTAAGATATGAAGTTGCAATAGTAAAATATAAAGACAACTGAGATATAGTCGCAACTACAAGAAATAAAGTTGCATTTATGAAAAATTAAGTCACAATTCTAAGATATAGTTGCAATTACACAAAATAGTCATAACTGTGAGATATGAAGTTGCAATTGTAAGAAGTAAAGTTGCAATTATGACAAATTAAGTCACAATTGTAAGATATAAAGTTGTAATTATAAGAAATATAGTTGCAATTATAAGAAATTAAGTCACAATTCTAAGATATAGTTGTAATTGTAAGATATAAAGTTGTAATTACAAGAAATAAAGTTGCAATTCTAAGATATAGTCGCAATTACAAGAAATTGTCAATTGTAAGATATGATGTTGCAACTGTAAGATGTAAAGACAACTGAGATATAGTCGCAAATACAAGAAATAAGGATGCAATTGTGAGAAATTAAGTCACAATTGTAAGATATAAAATTATAATTACGAGAAATAAAGTTGCAATTATGAGAAATTAAGTCACAATTGTAAGATATAAAGTTGCAATTACAAGAAATAAAGCTGCAATTATGAGAAATTAAGTCACAATTGTAAGATATAAAGTTGTAATTACAAGAAATAAAGCTGCAATTATGAGAAATTAAGTCACAATTGTAAGATATAAAGTTGTAATTACAAGAAATAAAGCTGCAGTTATGAGAAATTAAGTCACAATTCTAAGATATAAAGTTGCAATTACAAGAAATAAAGCTGCAATTATGAGAAATTAAGTCACAATTGTAAGATATAAAGTTGTAATTACAAGAAATAAAGTTGAAATTATGAGAAATTAAGTCACAATTCTAAGATATAGGCACAATTACAAGAAATAGTCAATTGTAAGATATGGTGTCACAATTGTAAGATGTAAAGACAACTGTGAGATATAGTCGCAATTACAAGAAATAAAGTTGCAGTTATGAGAAATTAAGTCACAATTGCAAGATATAAAGTTGTAATTACAAGAAATAGTCATAATTGTGAGATATGAAGTCCCAATTGTAAGATGTAAAGTCAACTGAGATGTAGTCGCAATTACCAGAAATAAAGTTGTAAATATAAGAAATTAGGTCACAATTTTAAGATATAAAATTGTAATTGCAAGAAATAAAGTTGCAATTATGAGAAATTAAATCACAATTGTAAGATATAGTAGCTATTACAAGAAATTGTCATTGTGAGATATGAAGTTGCAATTGTAAGATGTAAAGACAACTGAGATATAGTCGCAATTACAAGAAATAAAGTTGTAAATATGAGAAATTAGGTCACATACAGTACGTAAGATGTAAAGTTGCAATTATGAGAAATTAATTCACAATTGAGAATATGATATATGAGAACAGAATTTTAGGATCAGCGATGCAGTTAGAAAGTAGAATAATCTTGTAACTTATGCACAACACCACAGGAAAAAAAAAAGTTTTTCTAATGTGTCAAGAATCTGTCTTATAGTGCACTAGGCCTAAGACAAGTGATATATGAAGCTTTGCACCTTGACATCCGTGGCAATGTAAATGAGTGAATCTAAAATGAATTCCAGGACTCTTGAATTGTGGGCCTTTAGACCCTTACCTATCATACAATGGTTACCTGAATGTCAGTTTTCTGGAATGACGTGTTATAAAGGGTAAGTTTTATGAGCATTTTTCAGTGTTCTGTGTTATTGAATTTCTCCTTACCAGTCTCAGGCTTCTTCGTGAGAGTCTTTCCTACAGGAATGAACTCATTTATTCAGTTCATATTGTGCTTGATGGCTCTTTTCTTTAATGTGGAATGGGGCAGGAGGTAATAGCCCAATGCGTTCAGCAATTAGTACAGATGTGCTTTCCGTCGTTAAAGTTAATTAATGGCTTGAAGAATGAACACCTGCCTGCCCCCCGCCCCAAACACACACACACACGCACGCACGCACGCACGCACGCACGCACGCACGCACGCACACACACATGCACACTTACACAATCTTTTACCAATGCACCCTCACCTCTAGCATTCACAGCCTACGGTCTTTTTCCATGTGTGTGTATGTGTGTGTGACAGATCCTTATGTTGTCAAGCCTATTTGTGTATTTTAAAACACAGTGAGTTGTGCTATTTCTTTATTTATTTAATTCACTTTTAAATGAATTTCAAAATAATTTCTGTCCATCAGCATTTCCCATTAAAATAACAATCTAGACTATAATATTGTATTCTAAGTATTTTCTTTTGTTTTTATGTTTTATTTTTTGTCTATTTATTGTAAATAGACAAAATTGCGAATCAATTGACATTTATTGAACTGTTTTAGATGATATAGGAAAATGTATTCAAGTCTAGGGACATGATAATTGTGCTAATGTTTTTATTGTATTATTTTTTAAACATCAGTTTATGATTTATTATCATACTAAATTAATGTGTTAAACTGACATCCCTATTTTCTTTTATTTTTATACCTATATAGAATGTTTTAATGTTTTTATTGTGGTATTTTTATAAATATATTCTATTCTATTCTATTCTATTCTTACCCTACTCTACTCTACTCTACTCTACTCTACTCTACTCTACTCCATCCTATCCTATCCTATTCTATTATTTCCCAGAAGTCCAGAGATTGTACACAGGAAATGCTGTCTACTATCACTGGTCTTTAGTTTAAAAAAAAAGAAAAAAATTGAAAATATTATTTCCCTAAAATTATTCTGCTTTCATTTGGAGTCACCAGCCGCTAAATAAAGCATGAACAGGAAGTTTGGTTATACATTCTTATTCAGAAAATGAAGATTTTGCCAAACCAACTAAATATAGCTTGCATTTTTGTTTCCAGTGGGTATTTAGTGTCAAAAGGGAACAAAGATGGTGTGGCGTTGCCTTTTGTGACAGCACCACCCAGCTCCATACAGGAAGTGTGGGCGTGTCCAGGCAGAAAAATGAAGAACTTGAGTTATTCTGGTTCACACTGAGAAAAAATGTGAATATGTTGAGTAAAAAAAAGGTGTGAACGTGTGTCAAGGGTGTGAAGAGACTATTTAGGGCCTTGTGTGCGTGTTTGTGGGTGGGTGATTATAAGTGTGTCCGTTCTGTATGTCTCTATGAATGTCACTGTCTTATCATATAAGTGTGCATGTTTTCCCTGAACAGATGCTGTTGGCAAATGAGTTTAAATCAAGTCTTTATTTCCATCTTAGCAGGATGTTCCAGCTTCAGACAAGCAAGCGTAAGAAGATATATATGGAGCAGATCACAATGACACGTGGCTATTTACGTGTGGTAGAACTAGGAGTCAGATATGTGTGATGCAGTAGGCAGAGTTGTGAATAGTTAGTAACCCTCGTTCTGCATTTATCTGAAATCCCCAGCAACAAGAAATGCCCACTGCTTATTTATTAACCCTAACTCAAACTGCCTTTATCCTAAAGCAAACTAAAAACCTCTGCAACTTTAGTTCACCTAACATTTGATGCAAGCTTCAATATACCGTTTCAGTTTATTTTGATGGTCCCTTTAAAACATTCTGTTGACTATAAGTAACGTTGCACCTACATACTCTCATACTACTCTCATTAGAGTGTTAGTCAAGTGTTAGTAGACTGGTAGGGTTAGGGTTAGAATAAGTTGACATGTAGTTGTAAAGAAAATTATAGTCAGTAGTCTGTTGAAGGACCAATAAAGAGTTAGCAGATATTAAGCAGATGGTCTACTAATACTCTAATGACAGTTAGTTGACATGTAGTTGCAAAGTTACTTATAGTCAACAGAATGTTCAAAAGGGACCATCAAAATAAAGTGTTACCCAATATACCACTTAAAGTATGGTCGAATTTCTGTGAAATTTTGCAGGCAAAGACATCCGTTGTCAATAGTGTAGCGATGTATGAAGCACAGCTCACACACATGTAAAAATTTGTTTTTGAAGTTGTAAATAAAGATTTTTAAAGTACAATTTACAAGAAAATATTATTTCAGTCTTTCTACTTCAAAATTTCACGTTTAATTTAGTGCTGTCAAATCGATTAATCGTGATTCATCACTCCCCACGTGCATCAATGAGCCATGACCCTGTCGCCGGTTCACCACTGTTCCTTCCTTGGACCACTTTTGATAGATACTGACCACTGCAGACCGGGAACACCCCAAAAGAGCTGCAGTTTTGGAGATGCTCTGACCCAGTCATCTAGCCATCACAATTTGGCCCTTGTCAAACTCGCTCAAATCCTTACGCTTGCCCATTTTTCCTGCTTCTAACACATCAACTTTGAGGACAAAATGTTCACTTGCTGCCTAATATATCCCACCCACTAACAGGTGCCGTGATTAAGAGATATTCACTTCACCTGTCAGTGGTCATAATTTTATTCCTGATTGCTGTATATATATATATATATATATATATATACACACACACACTATATTGCCAAAAGTTTTGGGACGTCTGCCTTTACAAGCACATGAACTTTAATGACATTCCATTCTTAATCCGTAGGGTTTAATATGGAGTTGGCCCACCCTCTGCAGCTATAACAGCTTCAACTCTTCTGGGAAGGCTTTCCACAAGGTTTAGGAGTGTGTTTATGGGAATTTTTGACCATTCTTCTAGAAGCGCATTTCTGAGGTCAGGCACTGATGTTGGACGAGAAAGCCTGGCTCCGCTCTAGTTCTGCTCTAATTCATCCCAAAGGTGTTCTATCGGGTTGAGGTCAGGACTCTGTGCAGGCCAGTCAAGTTCCTCCACACCAAACTCGCTCATTCCTGTCTTTATGGACCTTGCTTTGTGCACTGGTGCACAGTCATGTTGGAACAGGAAGGGGCCATCCCCAAACTGTTCCCACAAAGTTGGGAGCATGAAATTGTCCAAAATGTCTTGGTATGCTGAAGCATTAAGAGTTCCTTTCACTGGAACTAAGGGGCCAAGCCCAACCCCTGAAAAACAACCCCACACCATAATCCCCCCTCCACCAAACTTTACACTTGACACAGTGCAGTCAGGCAAGTACCGTTCACCTGGCAAACGCCAAACCCAGAGTCTAGTGGCGGCGTGCTTTACACCACTGCATCCGACACTTTGCATTGCACTTGGTGATGTAAGGCTTGGATGCAGCTGCTCGGCCATGGAAACCCACTGTTCTTGAGCTAATCTGAAGGCCACACGAAGTTTGGAGGTCTGTAGCTATTGACTCTGCAGAAAGTTGGCGACTTCTGCACACTGTGTGCCTCAGCATGCGCTGACCTCGCTCTGTGATTTTACGTGGCCTACCACTTCGTGGCTGAGTTGCTGTTGTTCCCAATTTCTTCCACTTTGTTATAATACCGTGGAATATTTAGTAGTGAGGAAATTTCACGAATGGACTTATTGCACAGTTGGCAACCTATCACGGTACCACGCTTGAATTCACTGAGCTCCTGAGAGCGACCCATTCTTTCACAAATGTTTGTAGAAGCAGTCTGCATGCTTAGGTGCTTGATTTTATACACCTGTGGCCATGGAAGTGATTGGGACACCTAAATTCAATGATTTAGAGTGTGTCCCAATACTTTTGGCAATATAGTGTATACAAGCTTTTATGTTAGATGCGATTAATTGCGATTAATCAATTTGACAGCACTAGTTTAATTTAATGTGTTACTTGACATTTCTTTGAGAGACTTACTATCAATTTTTGAGTGAAAATGGTTTCAAAATAATCCTACACCAATTTTTTTTTTCATTGCAGAAGTAATTTTCAAACCAAGCAGCTTTCTGTTAGTCAATGCGATGAATTCACGTGACCAACATGAGCGAAATCTGCGTGGGAATCTTTCGCCCTCAAACAAAATTACCAATCTCATGGATTCCAATTGAAATGGACTGGATTTCAGCCATGAAAATTCTTCAAATGGTAAATGTGCCTGCACCTTAATGTATTTATACTAAAATATAGGCTGTATTTGGAATAGCATATTAGCATACTACTTAAGAATAGCATTGAAGGCGGTGTGTAAGGTGAAGCAGGTTGCTTTGTGACATGCAGAAGTTGCTCCATATGTCAGTCAGCTAACTGCTGTCATTGTTGATTAATGTGTGAGAAGGAGGGAGAGAGAAAGAGAAGGAGAGTGACATGGATAAAGAGCTATTCAAGGAATGCTCACATTGAACTCAAAGATACAAGAAAGCGAGAGAGTTTAACAAATGCAATTCACATTCATCCCAGTGGCAGTGTCTAGAAGTACACAACCAGCTTAGTGTTACTTTTGCATTTTTTTTAATCATAATTTGGGATAGAGCAGTACATTTTACTTTAATGCTGATCTTAAATGGCCGATGTTGTTGAACCGTATCTTGACAAACTGTTTGGGAGATTTTTAGTCTTTAGTCAAGCTTCCCTCATTTCCAAAATGGCCGCCAATCGAACTGACTTCAAGTGATGACGTGTTTACTGGCGCGAGGGCGGGACAACCTGTCAATCACATGAGATCCACCAATAGCAATCCACAACCATCCAACAATCCAATCAATTACTGATGGACAAAATAAAGTCCTGCCCTACATTTGTTCTTGTTCAAGAAGCCGTTTCACTCGGATATATCACAAAAGGGAAGAAAAGACAACGCTATAATGTAAAACAACGTTGAGGATAATTTCTGTTTTTATAGAATATTCTGTTCATTCTGCAAAAGTAGCAGACATTTAGAATAAATATTTTAACACACCGGACACTCTCCCATACGACTCTCCATTGGAAACAGTAATTTCTTGATTGTTGGAAGCAATGAGGGTCAATAAATGTATATAAATGGTAGAGTCTGGCCTCTTTCTGATAGTATTATCCAATGAAGGGGAACTTCCATCTTACCAAGATATTAATATCAGACATGCTGCTGCACGCATCACTGAATTTGTGCCAGGGAACACATTATTCAAGAGAGAGAGAGAGAGAGAGAGAGAGAGAGAGAGAGACCTTGGAAAGACAGAGGGAGATATTAACCAGTGAAAGTTATGATAGGATAATTTGATCACTGAATGAGAAAGTAGTCAAAAGCAGACTCTCATCAGCAGGTGACCAGACAGAAAGAGTCTCCAACACATCCAGTGTCCCTTCCATTTCCTGTTTGTGTAGCTGGCCAGAGCATGTTCACACACGCAGCAGGACTTCAGCAACTCCTGACTTCAGATCATGTCAGTTCTCAAACACCAATGACTATTTATAGTTATATTATAGGTCATAAAACATATATTACAAAAATAGTGTATAGTTGAATGCTTGAATCTGATTGGCTGACGAATGATCTATGGTGTGCAATTATTTTCAGGGAAACACACAGCTAAAGTAGTTCCAGCTGGTCTTGAAGTCCTCATTAGTCCGCATTACAGTTCCATATCACGTCACCAAATGATTTCCTTTATTAAGGTCCTTACAGACTACAACAGCAAAAGAACCAAAACCCACAACGGCACTGACCAAGCAAATAAATATAATAAACAATAGGATAAAACGACTAAATATTTTCATGTTTTTTGCCACAAAATTGCGTTTTATTATATATGGAAAGCATACTCTTTCTCCCACTCTCTCACCCACTCAAACAAAGACACAGTACGGAAACACACTCGCACAGAAACATGTTGTCAGCACTGCTCTGATGTTTTTATCAGTAAAATAGTTTAAACAACTGAAAAGCTACATGACATCTCTCACTAGCGAGGTAATAACGACGCTGTTTATGAAGCAGGTAAACTTACAGTTTCGCTGTTAGTAGAGACGCTGCTGCCGAACAATGTTAAGAGACGCACAGACTCCGGTAATTCACACACACTTAATCTCTCTCTCTCTCTCTAATAACTGCATTAGTCTGCTATCAATGGCTCAAGCCTCCGTTACTAGCTCTAAAATTACGTTATGGAATTAGCAATGGAGGCTTGGGATTAGATGCGTAAGAAATCAGTCAAGAGAGTTTTAAGAACACAATCTGACAAATGTCTTGAAATACATTGTTTTGAGGTGTTGTAACCATAGTATAAGCGGAATAATTGACTCCGGACCATTAAATTATTGAAAAATAATGCATCTGCTTCGCTTTGTGACCTCATTACCACCTCGGATGTGCATTATTTTTTTAATAATTCAATGGCCCGTCGTCAATTATTCCTTACTTACAGTGATAATAAAAGGCATGTCCCAAGTAATTTATAGAAATTAGAAATGTGTGTGTGTGTGGGAGAGGTAGGTTTCTTTTGACTGTCTGATAATCTTATTTAATCTTTATTATAATTATTGCTTTTATATCTATATTTTCACTCCAATTCATGTGTATAATGTTATTTCACTTACCTGTGTGATTATTTTTGTCATTTTGCCCTTTTTGAGTTATATTTTTGTCCTCTTAAATACACAGATCAGGCATAACATTATGACCACTGACAGGTGAAGTGAATAACACTAATTATCTCTTCATCACGGCACCTGTTAGTGGGTGGGATATATTAGGCAGCAAGTGAACATTTTGTCCTCAAGGTTGATGTGTTAGAAGCAGGAAAAATGGGCAAGCGTAAGGATTTGAGCGAGTTTGACAAGGGCCAAATTGTGATGGCTAGACGACTGGGTCAGAGCATCTCCAAAACTGCAGCTCTTGTGGGGTGTCTGCAGTGGTCAATATCTATCAAAAGTGGTCCAATGAAGGAACAATGGTGAACCAGCGACAGGGTCATGGGCGGCCAAGGCTCATTGATGCACGTGGGGAGCGAAGGCTGGCCCGTGTGGTCCGATCAAACAGACGAGCTTCTGTAGCTCAAATTTCTCAAGAAGTTAATGCTGGTTCTGGTAGAAAGGTGTCAGAATACACAGTGCATTGCAGTTTGTTGCCAATGGGGCTGCACAGCCGCAGACCAGTCAGGGTGCCCATGCTGACCCCTGTCCACCACCGAAAGTGCCAACAGTGGGCACGTGAGCATCAGAACTGGACCACAGAGCAATGGAAGAAGGTGGCCTGGTCTGATGAATCACGGTTTCTTTTACATCACATGGATGGCCGGGTGCGTGTGCATCGCTTACCTGGGGAACACATGGCACCAGGATGCACTATGGGAAGAAGGCAAGACGGTGGAGGCAGTGTGATGCTTTGGGCAATGTTCTGCTGGGAAACCTTGGGTCCTGCCATCAATGTGGATGTTATTTTGACACGTAATCCCTGGTGGCTGTGGCCTCTTTCAGCAGGATAATGCGCCCTGCCACAAAGCAAAAATGGTTCATGAATGGTTTGAGGAGCACAACAACGAGTTTGAAGTGTTGACTTGGCCTCCAAATTCCCCAGATCTCGATCCAATCGAGCATCTGTGGGATGTGCTGAACAAACAAGTCCGATCCATGGAGGCCCCACCTCGCAACTTACAGGATGTAAAGGATCTGCTGCTAACATCTTGGTGCCAGATACCACAGAACACCTTCAGGGGTCTAGTGGAGTCCATGCCTCGACGGGTCAGGGCTGTTTTGGCAGCAAAAGGGGGACCAACACAATATTAGGAAGGTGATCATAATTTATTTTATAGAGAGAACAAGGGTGATTAACTTGACAAGAGGCTGCTTATTTGTGTTTTATATCAGGGGAATGAATAAAAGATCCAAGTGAACTGCCGCCTGCTGTCTCGTGTCTAACTCCACAACTCTACACAACACAGAATCAAGTGTTTTATAACTGGTGTCGCGAGCTACCGGTTACACGAGTGTGTGTGTGTGTTCAGGAATTCAGATTTCAGATTTATACAGTATAAAAATCATGATGTCTATGGAAAGTCCCCAAAAAACATGGAATGTATGTGTGTGGTCTTGGTTCCTTAATATCTAAGTCTTATAAGATTTATTGGAATGTCCATACAATATCATGACTACTAAGAAATGTCTTTTTTCACTCTTTCTCTTGCTTTGTCTCTTTCCTCTTTGGCTTTAATAAGGACGCAGGTGTTCTCTGATCATTTGAGCCTTGTAAGATGCATAAAGCCTTGCATAAGATCTGTGGAGCCCTTTGTAGTCCCACTAGCCTATGTGGGCATCAAACATTAAAAAAGGACATATTCACAATCTCCACAGAACTCTTTTGAAATGCACAATGGTCCATTTTGTGAGTGCGTGCTTATGCTTGTCATGGTATCTTTAGTGAGATGCTGGAAAATGTGAAGGGTATGTGATGTCACACACCAATACAACAGCAACGTTCAAGAACAAAGGGCAGAAGTTACAATCTAGAACAGTAAACGCACACATCCACTCACGCCCAGTGACATCAGGTCTGGAAAGATGTGTTCAGCCGTCGTGATATGATAATGTTTGCGGTGTGTAGGAGAATTTGAGAGCGAGGGATGTGGAAAAGGTGTGGATGGAGGTATATTTATGTTTGGAGATGGGAAAATCCACCTTTCCTACCTAAACCACATGATAAAGATGCCGCCTCAGGCCGAGGCATGGGTTTGGCTGAGTCTTGTCATTCTCTCTCTCTCGTTTTTTTTTTTCACTTATTGACTTATAAATGGTGCAGACAGATCTCTCTCCTCTACTAAAGGAAAATGTGTATTAAGAAAAAATAGTGCAAATATCATTCTCCGATTCTTCTCTCTCACATCCACAAACACACTTAGAGTACTGTCAGCATTTTTCGGTTTTGCTTTTGATGAAAATTATTGCATCTCTGTTCAAAAATGTTGCATAACAACAAATGGTGCAAAATAATGAAAACAACAACATATACAAAATATTCAAAAAAGATAGTAAAATGAATAAAAAAATAACATTAAAGAGTAAAAAAAATGTTAAAAGTGTAAAATGTTAAAAATAAAGGAATTTTATATTAAATTAAACTAAATATTTTAAATTAATAATTATAATATAATCACACAATAGATTATAATAATAATATTAACGACAACAAAATAACTATGCAACACAAAATAATTAAATAATAATTATTATTAAATTTAATTCATCATTCTTAGTAGTAGTATTTTTACTTAAATAATTATTCATTAATTGAAGATGATTAATAAATACATTATTATTATACTAGTATTTACAGTAAATCACTATTACTTAAGATGATGAATAAAGTAATAATAATGATAATAATGAAATATGATTAATTACTATTATTAATGACTTTTTGAATCCCTCAACTTTGCGTGGCACTTAACTCCACCCAAATGATTGGTTCCATGAACATGAAAATGTATGTAAAAATGCAGATGTTTTGATGAGGTAAGAAGATTTGGCTTCAGTGTGAAAGTGTGTTCGTGTAGGTAGCATGTTTGGGCCTACAGCTGCAATAAAGACGAGTAGATAAATGATTCTGCTGACAGAATTACTGTGTGAAGGTTACTGCTCAAAACAATGAGTGCGTAAGTGCACACAGGTGATGAGTTTTAATGAAGGGTGTTGATGTGGTACATATTGTTTGTTTACTCTGGAAAGGAAGGCCAGAACGATCTAAACATGTGACCGACAACTGCCGACAGAGGACCGATGAGGTGATGACATCACATACAATCAGTGTATGAGCAGGTCAAGTCACTGGACACTCAGCGAACATGTTTGTGAGTGTATTCATCTAGATAGATAGATAGATAGATAGATAGATAGACAGACAGACAGACAGACAGACAGACAGACAGATAGATAGATAGATAGATAGATAGATCGGGGGAGAAGGGCCTTTATCAGGGAGGTGACCAAGAACCCGATGGTCCCTCTGACAGAGCTCCAGCGTTTCTCTGTGGATAGAGGAGAACTTTCCAGAAGAACAACCATCTCTGCAGCACTCCACCAATCAGGCCTGTATGGTAGAGTGGCCAGACAGAAGCCACTCCTCAGTAAAAGGCACATGACAGCCCACCTGGAGTTTGCCAAAAGGCACCTGAAGGACTCTCAGACCACGAGAAACACAATTCTCTGGTCTAATAAAACTCTTTGGCCTGAATGGCAAGCATCATGTCTGGAGGAAACCAGGCACCACTCATCACCTGGCCAATACCATCTCTACAGTAAAGCTGTGGGGATGTTTTTCAGTGGCAGGAACTGGGAGAGTAGTCAGGATCGAGGGAAATATGAATGCAGCAATGTACAGAGACATCCTTGATGAAAACCTGCTCTAGACCTCAGACTGGGGCGACGGTTCATCTTCCAACAGGACAACGACCCTAAGCACACAGCCCAGATAACAAAGGAGTGGCTACGGGACAACTCTGTGAATGTCCTTGAGTGGCCCAGCCAGAGCCCAGACTTGAACCCGATTGAACATCTCTGGAGAGATCTGAAAATGGCTGTGCACCGACACTCCCAAAGAAGAATGGGAGAAACTGCCCAAAAATAGGTGTGCCAAGCTTGTAGCATCATACTCAAAAAGACTTGATGCTGTAATTGGTGCCAAAGGTGCTTCAACAAAGTATTGAGCAAAGGCTGTGAATACTTACGTACATATGTTTTTTATTTTTAATAAATTTGTAAAGATTTCAAACAATTTTCTTTCACGTTGTCATTATGGGGTATTGTTTGTAGACTTGAGGAAAAAATAATGAATTTAATCCATTTTGGAATAAGGCTGTAACAACAAAATGTGGAAAAAGTGAAGCACTGTGAATACTTTCCGGATGCACTGTAGATAGATAGATAGATGAGGAAGGAGGAAGCAGCAATGCAGGAGATGATGTCGGATTACAGTGCAGTAAGTGTTGGCTAATTGTTATTTTGGGGTAGAGGACATGCATCCTTTATGGGATCTCAGCTTCCAGGTAACAGGAGAGTTATGTTTGCTTAATCAGGAGCAACGGAACAAAGACATCCTCCTCCAAATACAATACTCTCCTTCCCTCTGACATGTACTCACACACTCCTCATCATTCATGTTTAATACACACACACGCTTAGCGTCTTTAGCGTTAGCTCTTCCTGAGCTATATTTGTTATTGTTTGTATTGAAATTCCCAGGTGTCTTCCTGTTCCTTTTCCGCTGTGGTGTTCCGGCTCGGAAAACTCAGCATCAACTTTGTCCAGCATGACTCAGATGCTGAAAAGGGTATCCCCTCTTCTTTCTTTCTCTCTCTCTCGCTCGCTCTCTCTCTCTTTCTCTTTCTTGTGGTGCAGGAGGGGCAGAACAATGCTGGTACTTAATGCTTGCACCTTTGATGACACATAAGTTCTCCTGCGCTGCTGCCAAACGCCTCAGAAACATCTGGAAGATTACAGGCGGCCTTCAGAGCTTTCAAAGGCTTCTAAAGCCCAAACTTTATCCTTGGGTTTAACCATCATTGTCTCGTATATAAACTTCAACATGAAGTTTCCATAAAACTCAGATGATTACAATGAAGCAAATGATAAGCTCAGACAAGAACTATACGGCTCGAAATCCAACTAAATCTGGGAGAGACCTGTCTGGGCTTTCCTGCAATATGTATGCAAAAATTTATAGAAGAATGTTAGAAAATTCCCCCTCAGGGATTAATTAAATATCATTCTCTCTGTGTCTATCACTTATGAATTGTCAAAAACTTTCCACCACAGATGTTTCATGCAGCATATTTTAAAAGATATACTTTTATATAACAGTTCCATTATCAATGCTTTTAGTATATTTAATGAATAAGTATGTGGGGAAAAAAGTGTATGATTCACAAAAATGAGCCGGCTTGTGAGAGTCATTCGTTCAGGAGTAGGACGCTAGGAAGGCGCCGTATATGTTTGCTTTGCTGAAAAAGAACCAGTGTTTCCTTCGAGAGTCGGACTACACTGGTTTCCAATCCAGACTCACTGGAAACACGTTCCTACCTACTCTAAACAAACTACCTATAAATACAATTCACTGCAGTTTCCAGCTGAAACTGACGTAGTAAACTTGCTCAGTAGCCCACCTGGTACAACACTGCACTGGTGACGCAGAGCACAGGATCACAATGAAAGAGATTAAAGACTTGCAGAAGCAAGCTAAAATGGCATGGTTGCTTCAATTAATGCATTTTTTGCCTCATTTTCTTTTGTTAACAGTTTAGTGTAGGTGGTACGTTGTTTTCAAGCGTGATTGATTTAGCATTTATCTCACTGGACATTTCATTTCCGAACTGCCGCTATACATACAAAAACCAACGTAATAAACATGGTCAGATTCACGCTCATCTGTAATGGATAATAGCAAACGCACTTTTAGCGCCACTCACCGGACATTTTATTTCTGAACTGCTGCAATACGAACAGCAACCAGCGTAATAAATGCTGCCAAATTCACATTCATCTGTCTTGGATAAAACCGAATGCACTTTTATTGCTAAAACAAACACGCTTTTTGCGCCACACACTGGACATTTTATTTCCAAACTGCTACAATATGAACAGCAACTTGCATAATAAATGCTGCCAAATTCACATTCATCTGTTTCAGATAAAACCGAACGCACTTTTAGCGCCACTCACTGGACATTTTATTTTGAAAGTGACGCAAAATGTGCGAGAAGCAGTGTAATATCAATTTTGCAGAAATGTAGCCACATGCAGTTTTTCTAGCTGGCTGCGCTGTATGTTTTTCATTCATTAAAAAAGAACCGGTTCATAATTGTCTTTGTTTCGGGAATTGGACTAGACCGATCACATTTGTAGATTTAGTAGATTTAGTAGTGCTGTTGTGGCGCCATTGAGTATTTTAGTACAGTAGTCCATTTGCATCGGTGTAAGATTACGAGCCAAAGTTTAGGCTTCATGGTTTGTGGGTTCGTTCACATTCCTACCCCAAATGAGCAACAGCAAAAGCAATGCTTAATATACGAAATAAAACAACTTTTAGCAACTTTTTAAGTAAAGTCTGAAATTTCTATTTGCTGTTATATCTTTTGGGAAGCAAAAGAAGGGAAATAAACCACTTTAAACCCTAATCCTATATAAATAATCTGATATAATCGAGTGTAAACCGCTTGAGATCCTGCTTCCTCACAAAAGAGACATAGAGTCTAATAATGTGCCAACTACTTAACCACAAGCAGGTTAATCCCGTCAAGAAATAGTTGGTTCCCGTCTGAAATATTTCTGCTCAATGCAGGTTCAAACATATCACGCATTTATCGACCGCTCACTTTTTCTTTCCAATGAATCACTGATTACTCCTCATTCAGAATTGCTGTCAGTAAGAGACCTTATCACTCAAGACTTGTTTGAACAGCATGGAATGGTCACATTCACACACGAGCATGTGACGTATAACTATCAAAACAACAACAACAGCTGCTTTGGTTCAGAAAAAATTCTGTATGTGTCGCCATGGAAACACTCTTTATAGCAGTGGTGAAGGAGAAAAAAAAGGACCCAATTCGCATGCGTCCTATATAGTATGCGAGATTAGGATTAGTGTGTCCCAGATCATTGTGCGTGCAAAATAGTTTGACAAAGTTGGCGTATTGTGTCATTTTTAAGGAATGCATCCATGCACGCTTTTTGAGTTAATACATTTCCCACAACCCTACACAAGAGGAGGAGTTTATGTTTGTCTACTACATTGGTAGAAAAATACTGTGTAAGGATGCTTGCGAACAAGAATTCACATTGATGTCAAGGTAATGAATTTAGGTAGAATTTAAATTTATGGATACCAAGGGGCCATAAATTTTGTTTGTTCACCCAAAAATAAAAAATATCCCATAATTTACTCACCCTCAAGCCATCCTAGGTGTATATGACTTTCTACTTTCAGCCAAACACAATCGGAGTTATAATAAAAATATCCTGGCTCTTCCAAGCTTTATAATGAGAGTGAATGGTACCTTAGATTTTGAATATATATATAATATATAGGGCTGTTAAGCGATTAAAATTTTTAATCTAATTAATTACACGATGTGGCGATTAATTAATCTAATTAATCGCAAATATACCGCACATCAAATTTGGCTGAGAAATTACCACCAAAAGATAATTTAAAGTCATTATTGTGTAAAAAAATCAAATAGACATTACAAAAAGTAGCTTCAGAAAGAAATATTTTTGGGTGAACTATACCTTTAATGTTTTTTTTAATTAATGTGGAAATATGAAATAATTTTTTTAATGAAATTATACTCTAAATAAGAAACTAAAAACTAAAGAGTCATTCATTCATTCGATTCGTTCATTCAGGAATGAAGTAAATGGTTCTCTTTATGGTTCATTGAATCATTGGTTCACCCGATTCGTTCCTGTGTAGGCTATTGCTCGGAGTCGGAGACGAACAGTTCTGTTTTGTCTTTATATTTTCGTTGCCAAAACTGAGCAAAACAGACAATATTGTGTCTAAAACAACACAATATTAACTGATTTATTTTATTAAACTGTTTTATAAGATCAGTATCGCATTTGCACTGGTCTCGTGCTATTCTGGACAGAAAAACAGAACTCGTGTGATATTGCTTATATATCATAATGTAAATGTGAGGGCGTTTTCACACTGGCAGTTCGAAACGCGGCAGGGTTCACATGAAACATTGGTAATGTGAAAGCTGTCATGTGGACCCGGGTGAGCTGAGTTTAGGGGTACCGAACCCGAGACTGCCTGAAGGAGGTGCGCTCGACTTGCGCTCAAACTGTGCCGAGATTCACGTGAATGTGAAAGCAACACGGACTCGGGTGCGCAAGAAAGGTAACCTGCGCATGCGTTTTATCAGATGACGATGTATTTAGTTCAATAAAACACATGTAAGGGATGATAGTGTTGTTGATTTACCTTGGATACGAGCGAGAGGGTAAAAACCCAGTGTAAAAACGCATTTTTGCCCCATATCTTGAATTGTATGGACATTCTGACTGCATTCTATAGACTTCATCACACAGTGAGTTGTTGCCCTGCATCATATTCTTCATCAGTCAACTGTATGAAATGTAAGATGACCTAAATAGGTCCGGGGCGGGGCAAGTGCGTTAAATGCGTTAATAATTTTAACGCGTTATTTTTTACCGTAACTAATTAATCTAATTAACGCGTTAAATCGACAGCCCTAATAATATAATATAATATAAATCCGATTGTGTTTGGCTCAAAGAAGAAAGTCATATACATCTAGGATGGCTTGAGGGTGAGTAAATTATGGGATATTTGGGTGAACCAACCCTTTAATATCTTATTTCTTGTTCAAAAATATACTTTCATGTTACCAGTTAAGTATATATACTAGTGCAGTCATGCAGATTGGGATGCAGACATTGATTAAAATAAAATAAAATAAAATAAAATGTGCTAATTTATAAAAATATATTATATAAAAATATAATATATTATAATAATATTATCATAATTATATTATATATATATATATATATATATATATATATATATATATATAATAAAAAATAAACAAATATACAAGAAGAAAACAATATTTAAATTTAGAAGATTTATAACAGACACAAACAATAAACAGATGAGGGAGTGGAAGATTTTACAGCGCTTGCGTGTTTGACCTCAGACGATCATGATGCCTCTGAATCAGTGACTACACCTTTGTCTGACAGGCCGTCGTAAATCTGTCCCTCTCTCGCTCACTGCTTCCAACCTTTCATCTATCAATGGCTCTATTGAGTGCATGAGCAAGTGTCTGTGGGGTCATCACTGGACTGTGCCTTTGCCTTGGTAACATTCTCTTACACAGAAACACAGCTGAGCTTCAGTGCAAGCTCAGTTCAAAATGCGTGTGTGCTTCTGTTCGGTTTATTATAAAACTAAAACTTAAATGAAAATAAATGATTTTATTACTTTTTTTAAAAAAAAATGTTATGTAAGTTTTAGTTTTAATAATTGAAACTAAATTGATCTAACATAAAAGTTTGTATATATACACCTCTCAGGCATAACATTATGACCACCTTCCTAATATTGTGTTGGTCCCCCACATGTCCCCCCTGACCTGTCGAGGCACGGGCTTCACTAACCCCTGAAGGTGTGCTGTGGTATCTGGCACCAAGATGTTAGCAGCAGTCCTGTAAGTTGCGAGGTGGGGCCTCCATGGATCAGACTTGTTTATTCAGCACATCCCACAGATGCTCGATTGGATTGAGATCTGGGGAATTTGGAGGCCAAGTCAACACCTCAAACTCGTTGTTGTGCTCCTCAAACCATTCCTGAACCATTTTTGCTTTGTGGCAGGGCGCATTATCCTGCTGAAAGAGGCCACAGCCACCAGGGATTACCGTTTCCATGAAAGGGTGTACATGGTCTGCAACGATGCTTAGGTAGTTGGTATGTGTCAAAGTAACATCCACATGGATGGCAGGACCCAAGGTTTCCCAGCAGAACATTGCCCAAAGCATCACACTGCCTCCGCCGGCTTGCCTTCTTCCCATAGTGCATCCTGGTGCCATGTGTTCCCCAGGTAAGCGACGCACACGCACCCGGCCATCCACGTGATGTAAAAGAAAACATGATTCATCAGACCAGGCCAACTTCTTCCATTACTCCGTGGTCCAGTTCTGATGCTCACGTTGCTGCTTTCAGCGGTGAACAGGGGTCAGCATGGGCACCCTGACTGGTCTGCGGCTATGCAGCCCCATACACAACAAGCTGCGATGCACTGTGTATTCTGACACCTTTCTATCAGAACCAGCATTAACTTCTTGAGCAATTTGAGCTACAGTAGCTCGTCTGTTTGATCGGACCACACGGGCCAGCCTTCGCTCCCATTTGACCGCTGACCCAGTTGTCTAGCCATCACAATTTGGCCCTTGTCAAACTCGCTCAAATCCTTACGCTTGCCCATTTTTCCTGCTTCTAACACATCAACTTTGAGGACAAATGTTCACTTGCTGCCTAATATATCCCACCCACTAACAGGTGCCGTGATAAAGAGATAATCAGTGTTATTCACTTCATCTCATTATGAAAATAAATGTTTTTCTCCTATGCATGTTGGCCACAATTATTGACACCCCTTGAAATTCTTATGAGTAAAATATCTCTGAAGTATATTCCCATTTAGTTTAGTCACCAGGGTGACTAGGAGGATGAAATTGTCCAGCCATGACTTCCTGTTCCACAGGAGTTTAAATATCAGGAAACACAAAGGCCAAATTCCCTTAATCATTCATCACAATGAGTAAAACCAAATAATATAGTTCTGATGTGCAGCAAACGATTGTTGAGCTTCACAAAATAGAAAGTGGCTGTAAGAAAATAGCTTAAGCATTGAAAATCCCCATTTCCACCATCAGGGCAATAATTAAGAAAGGTATTTAATGGATTACAATCAACCAATCAGCTGTTAAATTCAAGTACACGATTAGATAATACCAATTTACGTCAACCAATTACCAAGCAATGCTTAATTTTGTTCAGTCTGTGGTGTAAAAGGTCGCATTAGCAATTAAAGAAAAAACACTTAAGCAAAACATGGTGAAGTCAAAGTGTCTGAATAATTTTGGTCCCAAATTTTTATCAATTTTGGTAGTCCACTGTATGAAGAATTTTTGGGTATAATATGTCACAGTTTACTTTATTTTGCTATCCTCACTTACATAAATGAACTATAGTGTCCTGCACCCACTAGTAAAAAAATATTAAAAATTACATCTGTTGTCTGAATAATTTTTGGTTTGACTATATATACAGTGGGGAGAACAAGTATTTGATACACTGCCGATTTTGCAGGTTTGCCCACTTACAAAGCATGTAGAGGTCTGTAATTTTTATCATAGGTACTCTTCAACTGTGAGTGACGGAATCTAAAACAAAAATCCAGAAAATCACATTGTATGATTTTTAAGTAATTAATTTGCTTTTTTTTGCATGACATAAGTATTTGATACATCAGAAAAGCAGAACTTAATATTAGGTACAGAAACCTTTGTTTGCAATTACAGAGATCATACGTTTCCTGTAGTTCTTGACCAGGTTTGCACACACTGCAGCAGGGATTTTGGCCCACTCCTCCATACAGACCTTCTCCAGATCCTTCAGGTTTCGGGGCTGTCGCTGGGCAATACGGACTTTCAGCTCCCTCCAAAGATTTTCTATTGGGTTCAGGTCTGGAGACTGGCTAGGCCACTCCAGGACCTTGAGATGCTTCTTACGGAGCCACTCCTTAGTTGCCCTGGCTGTGTGTTTCGGCTCATGCTGGAAGACCCAGCCACGACCCATCTTCAATGCTCTTACTGAGGGAAGGAGATTGTTGGCCAAGATCTCGAGATACATGGCCCCATCCATCCTCCCCTCAATACGGTGCAGTCGTCCTGTCCCCTTTGCAGAAAAGCATCCCCAAAGAATGATGTTTCCACCTCCATGCTTCACGGTTGGGATGGTGTTCTTGGGGTTGTACTCATCCTTCTTCTTCCTCCAAACACGGCGAGTGGAGTTTAGACCAAAAAGCTCTATTTTAGCTCTATTCTATTTTATTTGTCTCATCAGACCACATGACCTTCTCCCATTCCTGCTCTGGATCATCCAGATGGTCATTGGCAAATTTCAGACGGGCCTGGACATGCGCTGGCTTGAGCAGGGGGACCTTGCGTGTGCTGCAGGATTTTAATCCATGACGGCGTAGTGTGTTACTAATGGTTTTCTTTGAGACTGTGGTCCCAGCTCTCTTCAGGTCATTGACCAGGTCCTGCCGTGTAGTTCTGGGCTGATCCCTCACCTTCCTCATGATCATTGATGCCCCACGAGGTGAGATCTTGCATGGTGCCCCAGACCGAGGGAGATTGACCATCATCTTGAACTTCTTCCATTTTCTAATAATTGCGGCAACAGTTGTTGCCTTCTCACCAAGCTGCTTGCCTATTGTCCTGTAGCCCATCCCAGCCTTGTGCAGGTCTACAATTTTATCCCTGATGTCCTTACACAGCTCTCTGGTCTTGGCCATTGTGGAGAGGTTGGAGTCTGATTGATTGAGTGTGTGGATAGGTGTCTTTTATACAGGTAACGAGTTCAAACAGGTGCAGTTAATACAGGTAATGAGTGGAGAACAGGAGGGCTTCTTAAAGAAAAACTAACAGGTCTGTGAGAGCCGGAATTCTTACTGGTTGGTAGGTGATCAAATACTTATGTCATGCAATAAAATGCAAATTAATTATTTAAAAATCATACCATGTGATTTTCTGGATTTTTGTTTTAGATTCCGTCTCTCACAGTTAAAGTGTACCTATGATAAAAATTACAGACCTCTACATGCTTTGTAAGTAGGAAAACCTGCAAAATCGGCAGTGTATCAAATACTTGTTCTCCCCACTGTATATAGTCAAACCAAAAATTATTCAGACAACAGATGTAATTTGTATATTACAGATGCAGATGTAATTTATATATATCCATATATATATACATCCATATACATCTATCCATACATCCGTCCACTCACACATGCATCCATCCATCCCTCAATATGAATATACATTTATTCATTGATCATAATCCATAGCATTTAGTTCATCTGCTAGACTGAGATTTGACCTGCCATCTGCCGACTCCATTCTCCATTGCTCAGTGACCGCTCAGAAAAACATTGGAAAGTCTGTCCCGGGAACAAATTAGCAAGAATTTCACACAGAAGAAATCCCCGTCTCTGCTTGACGTCATGCTTCTTTATTCCACATTTTGCAGCATTCTGAAACACTGCTGGTATTTCCACATTGTTCCATGTCTCTCAGTAGAGGTCATCACTTTCTTTGTTTGTGTGTGTGTGTGTGTGTGTGTGTGTGTGTGTGTGTGTGTGTGTGTGTGTGTGTGTGTGTGTGTGTGTGTGTGTGCGTGTGTGTGTGTGTGCGTGTGTGTGCGTGTGTGCGTAGCGGTTAGCCGAACAAGGACTTGGCGCGTCTGTACAAGGCCTGTTGACCTCCTCTGGCTATACTAGTACAGTGTGTGTCTGTGTGAGTGTGTAGAAGCCTATTGTCTGTATGCCTGTTATCATTAGACTGCAGTTTCCTATGTTGTAAGGGAAGGGGAGAGAAACTTGTTAAATATATCTTTAGCTTTCAGCACAGATAAACTTAACTGCACCGACTGCAGCCAAACGACCAGTTAATGTATTTCAAACAGTTTTTTTTCTCTGCAAAAAAACACAAAACAGACTTACGTTCACAGACTTAATAAAACTGTCTGTCTGCAAACACACAAACACGAGACGTCACACACCCTGTGACCTCAGCAGAAAGGAATGCAATCGAAAATAGAAAGAGATGCAGTAGTGAGGGGGGCAGTTTGCTTTTGAGGAGAGAGACAGAGAAAAGTGAGAGAGAGAGACAGATGTGAGACAGACAGACGGTAAAGGCCAGACTAAAGTAATAATACAGCTGACTGTCACTCACGTAAGGAGGGGTGGGGGCACTTTTACACATAGACACACAAAATGACACATAGTAACAACTGAGTCACTGCTCAGGTTATCGTAAAAATGGAATTTCTGCACAGTAAGTATATTACGTGCCAAGACACTGATTCAAGAGTCAATAAAGAGTGTTGTGGATAAGAACTATAACAGTCTGATCAAAGATCAGTTTTCTTAAAGGAATAGCGCACCTAAAAATAAAACAGTAAAAAAAAATCTTGTAATCACCTTCATATTGCTCCAAATGCTGCCCTTAACAGGTCTAGTCCCCATCCACTTTCACACACACAAAAATGTTGGTTGCCAGAACATTCTAGGAATGTTAGTTTGTGGTAAAAGAATGAATGAAAGAATGAATAAATGAATAAATGAATGAATGAATAAATAAATAAATAGAGACATAGATTTTGTTATGAAAGAAATAACCAAATGAGTTTGAATATGCAGAAACATTTTTTTTTCTCTTGTCATTGCAGTATAACAGCTCCAGTCCCCATCCACCTCCATTGTATAGAAAAGAACAGTTTGGACACTCTACGTATCAAAAAGAAAAAAAAAAACCTGGTTTCCAGAACGTTCTGGGAACATTAGTTTGTGGTTGTAAAAAAAAAAAACTAAAATGACCAATGTTAGAAATTAGTTTTCCAAGTAATAACCAAATGAGTCGGAATATGCAGAAGCACTAAATAGTTTTTTTTTTCTTCTTGTCATTGTAGTTTAACAGCTCCAGTCCCCGTCCATTTTCATAATATAGAAAAGAACAGTTTGGACACTCTACATCTACAAAGAAGAAAAGGGTTTCCGGAACATTCTAGGGACTAATTTGTGGTTTAAAAAACATTACAAACCTAAAATGACCAGTAGTTTTCCAAAGAAATAACCAAAAGAGTTGGGATATGCAGAAGCACCAAACAGATTTTTCGTCATTGCAGCTTAACAGCTCCAGTCCCCATCCACTTTCATTGCACACAAAAACAGAATAGATAATCTGCCTCCCCCAAAAAAGAAGGTTCCCAGAACAATCTGGAAGTATTAGTTTATGGTTGTAATAAATTAAAATCTAAAAGATAGATCGAAAAAGAAGATTCATAGAATTTTAGAAATTAGTTTCCAAAGAAATAACCCAACAGGAATCATAAACTAATGTTAGGAGAATGTTCTGTGCTTGGTGGGTCCAATTCCATGTTCCACTGAAAAAGAAAGTCAGACTTGTTTGGAGTGCAAATATTTCCACATTGAATCAATAATGGTATTTATTATTAGAAAATACTTAAACATATCTAGTCTTTGTATTAACTGCTTTTAAAAACGGTCCAAAAACTTGCTGACCTCTAATCAACTCCAAACCCTTGATATGTACTGTAAATGTTGATCAGTTCAATACCAGACTGAAGTAAACCTATGAGGCACAGGTAGTTTCCTCTCAGCACCTCACCGTAGACTCATGATGTAATGCGTGTGTGACTCAACGGTGTCCCTAAATCCTCAGGGGCCGCATTCCAGGACGGACCACTCATCCGAGTTAAAGAGTCACTCTCCCTCTCTTTCAGTGCGTCTGAGGGCTTTTGTCACTAATTAACTTTCTATACATCCGTCAACAAGCGGGAATTCTTAACCTATGACATCACCACTTAAGGTGAAATCTCCTGCGAGAGGAACAGCGTTTTTGTAAGGACGTGTTTTAAATGCATTACTGCCCAACATGGCTATTCCTGTCTCTTGCACACAGGTTAGTCATGCAGGATTTTGTCATCCTGTTTGCTGCTTCAGCTAATGTTTTTAGCAGTTGAGATGGAAGATTGTGAGTGATGGATTCACAGAGGGCTGTGGAAGAGATGATGTGTGTCTGACTCATATGCATTACGGCTGGATCTGGATCCTGACATTGATCGCTTTGCCATTTTGCTGAATGTTTGGCCTCATGCACAGATGGCTATTATGTCTGAGCAAACCTATCATCATTTTTATGATATATGATTATGATAATATGATAACGGTTAAATGAATAAGAGAGAGACTATTGACAACATGACCATCTTCCTAATATTGTGTTGGTCCCCCTTTTGCTGCCTAAACTGCCCTGACCCGTCGAGGCATGGACTCCACTAGACCCCTGAAGGTGTGCTGTGGTATCTGACACCAAGATGTTAGCAGCAGATCCTTTAAGTCCTGTAAGTTGCGAGGTAGGGCCTCCATGGATCGGATTTGTTTGTTCAGCACATCCCACAGATGCTCGATTGGATTGAGATCTGGGGAATTTGGAGGCCAAGTCAACACCTCAAACTCGTTGTTGTGCTCCTCAAACCATTCCTGAACCATTTTTGCTTTGTGGCAGGGCGCATTATCCTGCTGAAAGAGGCCACAGCCACCAGGGATTACCATTTCCATGAAAGGGTGTACATGGTCTGCAACAATGCTTAGGTAGGTGGTACGTGTCAAAGTAACATCCACATGGATTGCAGGACCCAATGTTTCCCAACAGAACATTGCCCAAAACATCACACTGCCTCTGCCGGCTTGCCTTCTTCCCATAGTGCATCCTGGTGCCATGTGTTCCCCAGGTAAGCATCGCACACGCATCCGGCCATCCACGTGATGTTAAAGAAAACGTGATTCATCAGACCAGGCCACCTTCTTCCATTGCTCTGTGGTCCAGTTCTGATGCTCACGTGCCCACTGTTGGCGCTTTCGGCGGTGGACAGGGGTCAGCATGGGCACCCTGACTGGTCTGCGGCTATGCAGCCCCATACGCAACAAACTGCGATGCACTGTGTATTCTGACACCTTTCTATCAGAACCAGCATTAACTTCTTGAGCAATTTGAGCTACAGTAGCTCGTCTGTTTGATCGGACCACACGGGCCAGCCTTCGCTCTCCACGTGCATCAATGAGCCTTGGCCGCCCATGACCCTGTCGCCGGTTCACCACTGTTCCTTCCTTGGACAACTTTTGATAGATACTGACCACTGCAGACCGGGAACACCCCACAAGAGCTGCAGTTTTGGAGATGCTCTGACCTAGTCGTCTAGCCATCACAATCTGGCCCTTAGCAAACTTGCCCATTTTTCCTGCTTCTAACACATCAACTTTGAGGACAAACTCTCCTCCTCACCGTGCATTAGGACAATATAGACACATGTCCTCTTCCAGTCAGATATGTAACATATTTAGTTGATAGGAACTTCTATCAAAGTTATCTGACATTATCAAGATGAATTTATTCTGACAGTTTAACTCTGAGTTCTTGCCATATTTTATTACCATTTTCTAAACTATAGCGAATAAACTGTGATAATGTGAGAAATGTTGAAGGTGTCTGAATAAATTTTGGTTTGACTGTATATATGTGTTGAAAGCAGGAAAAATGGGCAAGTGTAAGGATTTTAACGAGTTTTAAAAGGGCTAAATTGTGATGGTTAGACGACTGGTTCAGAGCATCTCCAAAACTGCAGCTCTTGTGGGGTGTTCCCGGTCTGCAGTGGTCAGTATCTATCAAAAGTGGTCCAAGGAAGGAACAGTGGTGAACTGGCGACAGGGTGATGTTTTGGGCAATGTTCTGCTGGGAAACCTTTGGTCCTGCCATCCATGTAGATGTTACTTTGACACGTACCACCTACCTAAGCATTGTTGCAGACCATGTACACCCTTTCATGGAAACTGTATTCCCTGGTGGCTGTGGCCTCTTTCAGCAGGATAATGCGCCCTGCCACAAAGCAGAAATGGTTCAAGAATGGTTTGAGGAGCACAACAACGAGTTTGAGGTGTTGACTTGGCCTCCAAATTCCCCAGATCTCAATCCAATCGAGCATCTGTGGGATGTGCTTAACAAACAAGTCCAATCCATGGAGGCCCCACCTCACAACTTACAGGACTTAAAGGATCTGCACCTAACATCTTGAGGCCAGATACCACAGCACACCTTCAGGGGTCTACTGAAGTCCATGCCTCGACGGGTCAGGGCTGTTTTGGCAGCCAACACAATATTGGGAAGGTGGTCATAATGTTATGCCTGATCGGTGTATATACATATCAAATCACAATAACTAATTACTAATAATTATATAACGATAATAACAATAATTAATATAAATATTTATATGATATAAATTATAGAATATATATTATATGAATATAATGTGAGGTGTAACATCATGTCAAACAAGTTCTGAGCAGCAGCAGCATCCTTATATAACTCACTGCCAGTCACACTGTAGTACACACTCCATCTGTCCTGACAACAGAACAGCACTGTCAGACCCTCAGAAAGACTGAGAGGGGGAGAGGACGGGCTCTTGAGGCTCAGCATGTCTTGAGTGTTTATATGTGAATAGCAGGATGTGCTGAGATCAGGTGTTATATATGCCACACTCATTCTCACACACTCAGCAACTAAGCAAGTCACCCGGCTTGACTTCAAAGTCTGTGTATGTGTGTGTCGACTAACTCTGCGGGCTCAAAGACAGCTTTGATGATGACTTTGCAGTCATGCTGAAAGACACACAAATCAAACTGCGACACAAAAGGGCACTCGCTTTAACTCAAATACATATGATTACAGTCAGTGTATGACCTACAAACAACAGTCAGATTTTCCATCCATACTGCACAAACACATACGTACATCTATAATTCTACCAAATCACGTACACGTACAAAGCAGAGAGGACAAACAGCAGAACAAAGGCTTGTTGAGGACTGATAACAATGAGATATATTTTACCCTCTGCCCACTGTAGCCCTTTATTACCAAATCTTTCCTGCTACACACACACTCGCCATTTACGTCAGGCTGTGTGAGCGTGTGTGTGTTTAATTGTTTGAAATTTTTGTGTCTTCTGAGGTTAACAATAGTCTATTCTGTGCCGTACCGAGGCGAGTGGACACACCCGAGCAGAGAGCAGACCACTGGGAGAGATTTGGGTACTGTCCAGATATAGCCTTGGCCTTATGTGTGTGTGTGTTTTTGTACTATTCGTAGGTGTCATCTAGGTAGGCAATCTTTATTTCTGTCTTTTTATGTCAGGGAGTTCCTGTCTGAAACGTACTTCAAGGGAATGCAAGTGTTTCTAACTACATGTAGCAGGACGCAAGTAAGCTAATGCTACATTACCGCAATTGCGAGATGACAACCCGTGACGTTCTACTCGGAATCCGCAGTGGTCACATGGTACAAATCAGAACTCTCTGAAAATTTCGACTTTACAAGTTGTAATTACAAGTTCTATGAGAATGTGAACACTTTTTTAGAATCTCGTAATTACAGTAATTTCGACATCACGAGAATGCACCTTAAACATTCTCAATGTTCCCACAAGGGGCGCTATTGCATATTAGCATAAAATGTCTTCTATGGTCCATTTTTTCTCTTAGCAGTTTTAAGAAATAATTTGCTGAGCAATGTGGTTAAAAATCGCTGAGCAAGGTGGAATTCAAAAGTTTGGCGAGTGAACGCAAAGTTTCTCTGGAAAACTCAAACATTTAACAAGCTAATGCAGTTTCTTGGGGGAATGCAAAAATTTTGCGAGATAAACTTTTTTCTTCAATCTCATATTGTTTTCCATAACATAGAATAGCATATAACTATCGTCAAAACAAGTATTTCTTGCTCTTTGTTAGTTTTAAGTTAAATTAGGTTTTGCAAGCTAATCGCTTAGCATATGATAGCTTAGCATACTACTAGCTGATTAGCTGATTAGCTCAGCCTATACCCAGATCAAATGTTCAATTATGCATTTTTTATTGTTTGATAGGCTAGACTATAACGTTATAAAATACATAATAACAATAATGTGGATATAACAGCTCAGATAGAGAGATATCCCATAATAATGAGAAATATCCCAGCTAACAGGGAACGTTTTCTGATCTTTAATAATGTTCTCAAAACTTTAGCACAAAAACATTATTTATACATCGTTCATGGAGTTTTTAAAAAAAATGTTACTACTTGTTTTCAAAGAAAACATTCAAAAGTAACGTTTCCATGTTTGCTGAATTATAAACTGGAATGTTCCCTTAACGTTCGCATAAAAACGTTTAAAAACAGGACGTTTTAAACTTTCAGAAATAGCGTTTTCATAACTTAATGGGAACATTAGCAAAACATACTTAGAACATATTTTTGTTAGCTGGGATATGAAACTGAGATCGTACTGAAATCTATGATTTTTAAATTGCAGATTTTGATACACTTTAAACCCTAATGCTCAAAATAATTAATTTATTCTGCAGGTTTTATGGAGATAAATTTAAGACCTTTTTAAGGCCAATTAAAGACAATTTAAGGAATTAATTGAAGGGAACATAACACGTCAATGTGTTCTCTACATGTACATGTGCTAGGAAGCACACAATGAGTTGTATTAGCAACACTTCAAAGTTTGAAAATACAATTTCCAACAGATCTCCACAACTTTTTAATTAATTGTACAAAAAAATAGCTTAAAGTTTGAGATAAGAAATCTTGGGAAATCTTGTGATTTTATGATTAAAACAAGAACAAATATCTGCCAATGGGTTCATAAAAATCAACTTAAGTGTTATATAATGGGTTTTTTGTGCAAGGTTAATGTTAAGTCGTTTAATGTTTTGCTATGCTAATTTAGAAGAGTTTCTGTTATGTTGGGGATTTTGGGGGGGGGGGGGGGGGGGGTTACCATCATGGTGACAAGTGGAGTATGAGCTTAATTTGAGAACAGGTATGTTGAATGTTCTGCAGTACAATGAATGCTGTACTCATTCAACAATTGCTATGCTATGCTAATGATATCAAAGCATTGTTGCCATTAGAAAGTTAGCATTTATTGAATTAGCTAGTTAAATATTTTTAGTAGTGGAAACTTGGCTAGCTTTAAGTTGATGTTACATGATCATTTTAAGTGAAATGTATGAGTTTTGAGTTAGATTACTTAAATATTTCAAGTTAAGAGCAATTCAAATGCATACAAAATAAAAATCTGCTAGTTGTGCTTAAAGTTTGAATTTCTTATCTTTAAAAATTGTGATGTAAAAAAAAATTTTTTTTTTTTCAACTTATTCGGGGTACAGCAAATATTGGCAAATGTGATTAACAGACTGTTGAGTTCTCTTCTGAAACTATATTAGAGACTTGAAGCTTTCGAAAAGCAGAAAAATTCACAAAAAGCCTCCATTTGTGCTATAGTTAATAGGAAAAGATATTTAAGAGATCTCATTGGTGTAATTTCTCTTTTATAGGTCTCGCTTTAGGGAGTTTACAGGCTTCAGTGTCCACTCTTACCCCTCCCTCTCTCTTCATTTCCTTCACAATTTGTCGTTGTGTAAAAATAGCGCACGTCCTCCCTCACACAGACGACACAGTTTAGCAGGTAGACTTGAGAAGGTCACATATCCAGCACTGCGTCCTGCAAAAATCTCCAGAAACCTGTCTGGCCCACATCGAGTTATTGTCTGACAGAATACAGGCTGGAAGAGTTTGAGATGTGTCTGTTTGAAGACAATTGCACAATCGCAACCAATAACTTTTGACTGACAGCTGGAATGTAGGACGGGGCTTCACATTATTTACTGACATTTGTCTTTTTGAGGAAAAAAAGACTGAAATGATTTTTTCTTTGTACTGACTGACAGTCAATAGAATGAACTCAGAAATAATAACATAAAATGTGTTATTATATACCACTATTTTTGAAAACATTACAATAAAACAGCTAGTTGTTGTGGAGTGTTGTCATGGAATTGCTATGTGGTTACTAAGTGTTTTTTAAACTTTGCTGTTACTATGGTGTTGCTATGTGGTAAGCTGTTCTGAAATAACTGATTATAGTTTATAAAGTTATAAATAATGGATATTTTTCTTACAAAAACCCATCGCTTCGCTTCAGAAGGCCTTTATTAACCCCCTGGAGCCAGATTACTTTTATGATGGATGGATACGCTTTTTTGGGCTTCAAAATCTAGGGTACCATTCACTGCCATTATAAAGCTTGGAAGAGCCAGGATATTATTTAATATAACTCTGATTGTGTTTGACTGACAGTAGAAAGTCATATATACCTAGGATGGCTTGAGGATGAGTAAATTATGGGATAATTTTCATCTTTAGGTGAACTAACCCTTTAAGAGATCCACCACTACTCATATATGAAGCATATACCTGGCTAAAGGATTGTGTATTCAATAAGTAAATGTAAATCTCTAGCTGTTGGTGCAGTTCATACAGAGGTGGAGGCATGAGTGAATGTTCCAGTCTGTCTCCGGTGGTTATTTGTGGATTGTGGCATCCTGTAATGCTGACCTGCTAACATAAACTTGCGAGCATCTTCACGCCAAGACCACACCACCACAATTGCCAAGTTCAACATCCCAGACACACACACAAATACACTGAGTCAAAATATAATTCACCCTTGCCCTGAGGGTGAGATCTGAGATCAAACATTCTCACACACACAAGACCTGAAGGCTGGCATGAGAATGACCAGTGTTGATCAGAGTAACAATCACACGCTATTTTTATAGTCAAATCTGAGGATATATTAATGTCCTGTTGTGAGGCAGTTGCATGTAAAGCTCAATTGCACCCTCTTGTGTGCGATGAAGAAACAACATTTTTGCATTCATTTGCAAAGGCAAGCATCACTAATACTGTTGCTCTCATACTGAGGGTTAGGGACATTATCATATTATATAAGGGTTAATATTTCACAATTCAAAGATAGTTATAGCTACATGCCCCGCTATATGGTCTATACATGCTAAACAAATTGTATTTTTTCCCCTGGGCTACAATGGTGAAAATGTGGAATGTGCAATTCTGACCAATAGCCATTATTCTCAAAAGGAAGAAAATGTAACATATTCGCTAGACATTTTCCATGTCACAACAAGTATTTGCTTGATACTAGGCGACAGGAAGGCTGCAGTCAGTCACACCAATTATGAGGGTGGAATAACTTTAATATATCTGCGAGATGTCAGTCTTTTCATATATTTGAAATTGGAGACATATGCAATCTCTGCTTTCATATAAGAAGTACAGATGGGTGGACACTTGTACATATCTAGAATCCTTTCACTGGCTAACATAAAAGCAATTCATCATTGTTTATCATTTATATTTAAGGGAAACTATGCAGTCAGCCAGTGATTACTGCAAAATAATAATATATTATTTTGAATAAGGGGTATAAATTACCGAAATGTCTAATTAATATACTGGCGTACGCCAGCTGTCTTTTTCAGATTTCTAGAAACCGAAATATTGGCTTAATCTGATTGGCAATCAGGTTAATGAGTGTTTAAATGACCATATTCTGATTATTCTTGTGCTTGTAAACACAGTCACTGTTTCTACATTACAACTGTGTTAACTTCATGTTAACCAGTCTAAACAAGAAATGAATGTGTATCAAGTGCTGAGAAGATACGGAGCTGAAATTTAGATATGGTAATGGGTGTTTCGTTTCGAACACGCGCTGTAAGCGGTAGACCAATCACAACAGACTGGATCATCTGACCAATCAGAGCAGAGTAGACCAATCACAACAGACTGGACAATCTGACCAATCAGAGCAGAGTAGACCAATCACAACAGACTGGGCCCTCTGACCAATCAGAGCAGAGTAGACCAATCACAACAGCCTGAACCGTCTGACCAATCAGAGCAGAGTAGACCAATCACAACAGACTGGACATCTGACCAATCAGAGCAGAGTAGACCAATCACAACAGACTGGGCCATATGACCAATCAGAGCAGAGTAGACCAATCACAACAGACTGGACCATCTGACCAATCAGAGCAGAGTAGACCAATCACAACAGACTGGGCCTTCGGACCAATCAGAGCAGAGTAGACCAATCAGAGCAGAGTAGACCAATCACACCAGACTGGGCCATCTGACCAATCAGAGCAGAGTAGACCAATCACAACAGACTGAGCCATCTGACCAATCAGAGCAGAGTAGACCAATCACAACAGACTGGGCCCTCTGACCAATCAGAGCAGAGTAGACCAATCACAACAGACTGGACATCTGACCAATCAGAGCAGAGTAGACCAATCACAACAGACTGGGCCATCTGACCAATCAGATCAGAGTAGACCAATCACGACAGACTGGGCCTTCGGACCAACCAGAGCAGAGTAGACCAATCACAACAGCCTGGACCATCTGACCAATTAGAGCAGAGTAGACCAATCACAACAGACTGGGCCATTGACCAATCAGAGCAGAGTAGACCAATCACAACAGACTGAGCCATCTGACCAATCAGAGCAGAGTAGACCAATCACACCAGACTGGGCCATCTGACCAATCAGAGTAGAGTAGACCAATCACAACAGACTGAGCCATCTGACCAATCAGAGCAGAGTAGACCAATCACAACAGACTGGGCCCTCTGACCAATCAGAGCAGAGTAGACCAATCACAACAGACTGGACATCTGACCAATCAGAGCAGAGTGGACCAATCACAACAGACTGGACATCTGACCAATCAGAGCAGAGTAGACCAATCACAACAGAC
The DNA here is from genome assembly GCA_039654105.1 of Coreius guichenoti. Classification (NCBI taxonomy): domain Eukaryota; kingdom Metazoa; phylum Chordata; class Actinopteri; order Cypriniformes; family Gobionidae; genus Coreius; species Coreius guichenoti. Next base: position 22,330,069 of record CM077192.1, read on the forward strand.
TGAGCCATCTGACCAATCAGAGCAGAGTAGACCAATCACAACAGACTGAGCCATCTGACCAATCAGAGCAGAGTAGACCAATCACACCAGACTGGGCCATCTGACCAATCAGAGCAGAGTAGACCAATCACAACAGACTGAGCCATCTGACCAATCAGAGCAGAGTAGACCAATCACAACAGACTGGGCCCTCTGACCAATCAGAGCAGAGTAGACCAATCACAACAGACTGGACATCTGACCAATCAGAGCAGAGTAGACCAATCACAACAGACTGGGCCCTCTGACCAATCAGAGCAGAGTAGACCAATCACACCAGACTGGGCCATCTGACCAATCAGAGCAGAGTAGACCAATCACAACAGACTGAGCCATCTGACCAATCAGAGCAGAGTAGACCAATCACAACAGACTGAGCCATCTGACCAATCAGAGCAGAGTAGACCAATCACAACAGACTGGGCCCTCTGACCAATCAGAGCAGAGTAGACCAATCACAACAGACTGGACATCTGACCAATCAGAGCAGAGTAGACCAATCACAACAGACTGGGCCCTCTGACCAATCAGAGCAGAGTAGACCAATCACAACAGACTGGGCCATCTGACCAATCAGATCAGAGTAGACCAATCACAACAGACTGGGCCAAAACTAAATTAGGAACCTTTAAAATTGCATAACAGATGTCTATAGAACTTGATGTTTTTCTATATACATTTAATGTGATTTAACAGTAGACCGAAACTATAGCTAACATGGAAAATTTGTTTAAGGTTTATAGTCTATTATAGTCTATAGTTATAGTCTACGTTTATAGTCGGCCATGTGTGTCCCATCACCCCTACAGACTCTGAGCTCTGCACACGATCATGTTCACATCCTGTCACACGTTCAGACAGACTCATGAAAACTCTTTATTACTGCTGAGACGAGTAAACATGTGGAGAAGAGCCAGTATGAAGGATTGTTTACATAAACTGTGGGAAAATCCCACATGCATGCACATTGTGTACATTGTCTCACAGAGATGTTTAATCTGTCACTCAGTGTGCTGACAGGCCATACAACATAAATAATGACAACATTTAAAACACAGACAAATAGATTAGAGTATATGCCCTTTGGAGAGAGAGAGCAAGAGACAGAATTTCAAATTTAGATGTAAATTAGATGTAAATTATTTGTTAGTATGCTAATGTATGTTTGTATCAGTTCATCATTTCGCTGTGAGCTACATAAAACTTTCTGAAGTCTTGTGAAGAATTCTTGAAGCCATATTTCACTCCAGTATTAAAAGAAAAAAATATATATTTTGCATAAAGCAAACTATCCAGATTTTTTACATCAATTATTTTATAATTCATTACATTTCACAATTTATCACAATTTAAATATTATATATGTAATCTATTGTAATACATTTTTTATGGTAATGACTGTTTTTGTTGTTGCTGTACAGTAATTGGGGGGAGGGGGTAAATGTCCTTAATTGTCATGAAAATAATGTCATATATTTATGATCCTAAAATAAGCTTTATTTTCTTCTTATTTTTTATTTTTATTTAATAAAAATGTATTAAATAAAATTAATTATTTTTTCTTTATTTTTCTTTTTAGTATTATTATTATTTTACGTTTGTGATGAAATATCACTCAGAAATTCTATAATAAAAGTAGACCGCGAGTGGCTGCCCGAGGCGGTGGTGCTGGAGCGATGGAAGACCCGGTGGGACGGAGAGCTCGCTGCCGTGCTCCTGGGTCGAGGTGAGGTGGCTGCCATCCGACAGGGAGCGGAGGAGTCGCCGTCGTTCGCCGTGGCCCGGAGCCTGCTGCCGTCCGCCATGATGGGGAGGAGCAGGGAACGGGTGGACTCACGAGAGGCTACTCACTGCAGAGCCATTACCTCCAGCCCCTACTTGACCTACTGTGGGCATGATGGGTGGAGCTGCATCCCCTAACCACACCCTAACCCTACCCATAACCCTATCTCTCCACCCATTAAACAAGTTAAGCTCCACCCTTGAGCTCCAGATGCTCTGCAGCGAGCACTACTTGGGACTCACTGCCGGCTGCCCTGAACCGGAGGAGCCATCGCCGGAGTGTCAAGCCGTCCGCCGAGCGCTCAGTACCATCGCATGGCACCGCGACTGAGTGCCTCTCGGTTGGTTGAGGACCGAGCAGCAATATGTCCAGGAACCGGACCAAGATTTTTTTTTTCTTTTCCTCTCTCCCCTCTCTCATCTCTGTCGCTCCTCATACTTCCAGGTCCCTTTCTCTCGACTCGTCTGTCCTGACCCCCCGTACCGTGATCGGTAGAGCGCGGAGTACCCCCCCGGCCTGCGAGGGGCGATGGGGGTATGTGGCAATCAGGACGAGTCCGAGGGCTGTGAGAGAACTGCACGAGGCCGGTGGCGTGATTGATAATGAGCGCCAGCTGCGTGCCACACCGGTCTCGTATCTCTCACGGAGGAGCTCGGATGCATAAAAGGAGGAGCGATGACATTGAAGGACGAGAGAGGACCAGGCCTGGATTTTATGTTATGTTTTTTTTATGGTTCCCGCCTCCTCCTTCCCATAACAACGAACTGTGTTACAATGTGCTTAGAAATTAAAATAATATCATATTTATATTTATGGTCATAAAATAAGCTTTATTTTCCTAATTTAGTATGATTTTGGGGTGAAATATGACCCATGTTTTTGACATTATTGTTAGGTTGATAGACTGGCCATCAGTCGAAGGTGTTTCGTTGCCTTCGGCCTAAAACATTGGGTTCGGCTTCACCATCCCGAGACCCTACACAAGCATGGATGAGGTGTTAGGTTGCAGATTGACTGTATTTGAATTTCAAAAGAATAACTATATTATTGTTTCCAATAAATTCTGTTTCTTAGAAAAGATAATCAAGATGTTTCCAATAAATTCTGTTTCTTAGTAAAGATCGTCAATGTCCTCTATAAGCTACAATTTCCAGCTATTCCTCCACCCTCACCATATGTCTGCATTGGACGCACAGGACAACATGCTTTGGTAACAAGGCAACAGATGATGACAGCACAATGTGTGTTGTACTTGAGTTGCTAAGTAAAAATGGACATTGACAAGGTTCAGGTGGGTTCAGAGCCTGTGGACTGCAACATAATCAATGCTATTTACCTATTGCTATTTCTCTGTATGACGGATATGACTCATGCTTTTCTAACCCTTCACCTTGACAGATGCATTAAACTAAAACATTTGCAGGTCATTATGTTTTTTCCCTTTAACAGGCTAGAACTTTTGAGCTTAAGTGTAACTATAATCAATGGTTTCACATTACAGAGTTCAATCACATAATGCAAATAAGCTAAGTGTCCTTTAGTCCAGTGGTTTTCAAAGAGCGACCCTCTTTTTTGTTGTTGTTGTTGTTGTTGTTGTCGCGACCCATATATAGGCCTACAACCATTTACATTAAAACAAGTCAAGTCAAGCCAAGCATAAGAATACTTATATACAATGGGCCATTTGACTGCATTCTTCATTTAACCACTAGATGGCACAAAAATTCAGCTCAGCACTTTTCCACACAACCGCTTTTGATCCTTGACCGTTCGCAACGCAAAGTTGATTCTGCACTAATTTGATCTAGCTATATATGGGACGCTAATTAACTGGTTAACCAATAAGAATTTTAACCAATTAATCGTTTGCTGCATGCTTCAAAATACACTATATATATATATATATATATATATATATATATATATATATATATAATTTTATGTTTATGAGAGAGAAAAAAAACAGGTAAGTCACGTATAAGTCGCATTTGATTGCATTCAGAAATAATACCGGTATATAAAGCGAAATGTTATAATGTACTACAAACATTATAAACACTACAAACATAGCCATAGGTTATTTTAGTTCCCCTCACTCCACAACAAATCCTTTAAATTTAACGGTATTCAGAACAGATCAAGAATTAAAAAATATAAGTAGGCCATAACTATAAAGCCAAAACGAAATCATTTAATGAGAAACTAAAAGTAACCAGCGTTAGGCTCACGTAGCCTAACTCTCTCATTCGAATACAAATGTTTCCATATTCGCGATGTATTTGGATGCTAAACCATTATTTATTATAGGCTTTGTACTTCACTTGCGTCCCAATATTGATGGAAAAAATCATCCTCTTCACATGCGCAAAAATGTGCTTGGAAACGCCACAGCGACGGTGCTCATGCTGAATGGCACGAATTGTAGGCTACTATTGACTATTTAAACTGAGCTGTGTTAACTTTTTATATATTTTATATGTTGACTATTTTATTTTGATAATGAACAGGCTGCAATGTCAAGGTTGCAATGCTGGAATATGTTGTGTGTGCGCGTGACGCGTGAGGAAACATAAAATACTCGTCATTTTGGTCATACAGATAATAAGAGTAGGACATCGTTCAAAATTGCAAAGTGTTTACTTACATTGTGCTATTGTAAAATAAAGAAAACAAGATGTGCTTTCGTCTGGGTTTCCTTTCCGTGAACTTGTTTGAGGAGCGCCGCGCCTCACAAAAATGAACCAAACTCAGCAGCACAGTCACAGTTTTTTCTTTATTTTTGTTAATCTGTTAATTATTTAAGTCAAAAATATTTCGCGTATTTATTCCTTTTATATAGGCCTATAGACTGATTTTATGAAAACACATTTTTTTTTTTTTTTTTTTTTTTTCAATTTTCCTTAAATCATCCTGGCGACCCACCCTAGGGTCTCGACCACTGCTTTAGTCAGTACTAATCCATGGGGACTCAAACTGAGAATCACCTTTGACATTTGATTTTTATTATTCCAATTTTTCCGGAGACCAACGATTTAAAGACGTTTGACATTTGACTGATGATTCAAAGAAAAAAGGACAGCAAAATAGCAAATGTACAAAATGAATTTGATAAAGCACCAGGTTTAGACCTTTAATTACGATGCAGTACTTATTTCAGACAGTAGAGGGCCCTAGACTTTCACCCCGTCCTCTTGTCATTCATTATGTTAACTTTTATTCATCTGAATAAAAATATTACATTTTATCCCATTGTACCTCTATGACAAAAGTGAATTTTCTTTCCAATAGTTGGCAATTAATTTGACTTATTTTAGTTGCTGATGCAGGAGCTTTCATTTAGAGAACAGGCCTGTGTACTATAATACTAATACAAGTATAATATCATTTAATTACACCAACATATATAAAATTGTAGAAATTAAATAAAAACGTATTTTACACAATATTTACTTTTTTATAAAGCATATTCCTCATTTAATGTAAGTGGGCATCTAAGATACTTGCAAAAATAAAACCCACTCAGAGATTTTCAAAACAAAAAGCAAAACTAAACTAAACTTTAAAAAAAATTAAACAAAAAACAAAAACAAAAAAGGTAAGAAATATATATAGGCCTAGCCATATTCACATATAATAACATATGGTGTATTACGTTATTTAGTGACCTAAACATCTATAGGCCAAGAGACTTTTGCATGGAACATTTTATAAAGTGTACAGAGAAAGCTGTGAGTATGTGCATATGGTGTGTGTGTGTGTGTATTTTGTGAGCAGTGGTGTGTGTAAGTGATCGGTAATGAAGGCAGAGAGATACTGCTGACCTCATGTGCCACTCCTCCCAGCTCCCACGTTAACACCTGTGAGTCATCTTCATCTTCAATAACTGTGGTGTGTATAAAAGAGAGAGAGAGAGAGACACCATGGTACATAAGAGAGAAAGAAAGATCAAGATGGAGGAGGGAATGGGTGACACGACAATCATCCTCTCAGCTGTTAGAGTGTGTGTGTGTGTGTGTGTGTGTGTGTGTGTGTGTGTGTGTGTGTGTGTGTGTGTGTGTGTGTGTGTGTGTGTGTGTGTATGTATGTGTGTTTTATTGCTCTGTTCATTTGTCTCGGCAGATTTTTGTAATTCAGTGTGCATGTACAAGTAAGACGATGACTGACCTCTCATTTCTCCATTCCTCACACTCTCTCCCTATTTGAAATTTCAATTTCAGTTTCTCAAAGTGCTTTACTGGCATGATTGTCCTATATAACATAATGCCAAAGCATCTATGCAAATAGCAAAAACAGTGGGGTTTGGTTTGTAACATCGTGTACTTTAGACTGATCTACAGATTTTAAGGGATAAACGACAAATTTCTAAACTATACTTTAATTTGTAGCAGACAAAATCTGAAACAAAGTCTGAAACACATGCAAAAAGTGTTCTAAACAAAAAGCACAACTAAACAGAACACAGCAAACACAAACCAAACAAAAATGAAAAATGAAACAAAAAAGGATATAGACAAAACAGAACAAAGCAACTTCAAACAAACCTAAATAAAAAATGAAACAAAACAGAAAAGCTAAACAAAACAGAACAAAGCAACCTCAAACAAAACAAAGCAAAAAATTAAACAAAACAAAACAAAACAAAACAGAAAAAGCTAAAGTAACCCCAAACAAAACCAAACAAAAAAATGTAAAAAGCAAAACAAAACAGAAAAAGCTAAACAAAACAGAATAAAGCAACCCCAAATAAAACCAAGCAAAAAACAAAACAGAAAAAGCTAAACAAAACAGATCAAAGCAAACCCAAACAAAAAAAGAAACAAAACATAACAGAGAAAGCTAAACAAAACAGAACAAAGCAACCTCAAACAAAACAAAACAAAAATGAAACAAAAAAAAACAGAAAAAGCTAAACAAAACAGAACAAAGCGACCTCAAACAAAACAAAAACAAAAAATGAAACAAAAAACAGAAAATATAAACAAAACAAAGCAACTTCAAAGAAACCCAAATAAAAAACGAAACAAAACAGAAAAAGCTAAACAAAACAGAACAAAGCAACTTCAAACAAACCTAAATAAAAAATGAAACAAAACAGAAAAGCTAAACAAAACAGAACAAAGCAACCTCAAACAAAACAAAGCAAAAAATTAAACAAAACAAAACAGAAAAAGCTAAAGTAACCCCAAACAAAACCAAACAAAAAATGTAAAAAACAAAACAAAACAGAATAAAGCAACCCCAAATAAAACCAAGCAAAAAACAAAACAGAAAAAGCTAAACAAAACAGATCAAAGCAACCTCAAACAAAACAAAACAAAAAATGAAACAAAACAAAACAGAAAAAGCTAAACAAAACAGAACAAAGCGACCTCAAACAAAACAAAACAAAAAAATTAACAAAACAAAACAGAAAAGGCTAAACAAAACAGAACAAAGCAACCTCAAACAAAACAAAACAAAACAGAAAAAGCTAAACAAAACAAAGCGAAAAAGAAACAAAATAAAATGGTTGCTATAGGTGATTTCTTACTGGAAAAGGAGCCCACAGTCTCTGATATTCTGGTCTCTAAATCTGGCTCAGGTTCTTCAATGTAAGTTATTGTTATTTAATAATTTAATTGTCCACCAGGCAAAAATTTCAAGTCTGACCACTAAAAAATAGGGATTGGGCTGCAAGATATGTCACAGGATGTGCGATGTCAAGCATAGGGATCATAGTTGATTCGTACAGACCAGGCCACACGATTCAGAGCGCATCCGTGATTAAACCGTGATTCTCGGAACCATCATAGAGCGAAAGTTCATAATTTGCATGTGTTTTAGGTCCTGTCAGTTTAAACACTTGGGACTTGTCAGTTTTTAAACCATTCAAGCGCAAGAGAACTCAATTTGGAACTTGCACGCTGTTTTCTGTGAACACCGAATTACGTTCTCTTCCACGTCTATTTGTGCTTGAACGGACATATACACGCCAAATTGTCAAAATGCCCGTCTCAGTGAGTATCCTCATAAACACAGTCGCACAGAAAACGGCTGCATATCATTATATTGGATCCATGCATTCGGTCTTAAAGTGACAGCAGCCTAATATTCCTGCTGCTGAGTCATTAATGTTAATCAAACAACAAAATGCAAAGAGAAAATCACTTTTGTTTCTTTAACAAAGGTTCATTTTATTTAATTTAAACAGTGAAGACTATGCACTTTTATTTTACATTTAATTATTCAATTTCCGAATACTGAAGTCTTACCTGAAAAACAAAGCACTGTTTATTTCAATTGTATCTTTGTTCTATTGTATTTAGATGCTTGTAATTTGTTTATTTTCTATGCAGATTCACTCCCCTACAAAATCACCCCAATCATTCTTGAATCATTAATTCTTTCCAAATAGAACTATTTAAGTCATCTGGTGAAATTGTTTTCATATCGCAATATAATATATATATATAGCAGAAAAACAAAATATCACAATGTCAGTTTTTTCAAATATCGTGCATCCATAATATATGTAATATAATGTTCAGCAAAGCAGAATGAGTTACACACCTAATGTTTTGAATATGTAAGGTATCCCTAACCCTAAATATTACCAATGGTAATAGTTATGCTTACCTTAGAAAACACCACAAATAAAACAATATAAAGGTTTAATATCAAAGCATTAATGAACAAAAGTTGTTCTACTGTACACACACACACACACACACCGACAGTTAGTAAATGTAGTGATAAAAGCATTTTTTTTCTGCAGTAGACATCACGCAGTAGCAAATGCGTTTGGTCTTTTTAGCTAATCATTCTCTCTCGGTCTGTCTCGCTTTCTAGTCACTGAGTTGAGTTTACTGGTACAAGAGCACCTGCTGAGGTCCCATCATCTTTAGATGCATGCTGGGAAAATTCCTCAAGCTGGATGGAGGAGAATGCACTAATGGGCTGACGCTGTCCCAGCAACAGGGACGATGGCATGATGTACAATGTGTGAAACCCACACACACACGCAATGGTGCTGACCCATGCAGACGTACTGTCTGAACTTCCGCACACTTCTAAAAGCATAAGAACTCTGTCCTTTTAGTATGTGTACTTTAAAATAAAAACCCATTATCTAATTGTCCCATGTCTCAGTGGACCTTTACATACAAATAGCAACCCTCGACATGTTCAGTATGCGTGCTGTTACCGTGTTCGAAACAGGAGAACATGTTTGTGCTGACATTGGTTGCATTAGGATCTAATTACCCTGAATGTTAAACACAGGCATGTTCAGCCTCGATAAATCACTCTGAACGTTTCGCACAAACAAGAAAAACAAGTCTTGTTTTCTTTATGTAAAATATAAAGGACTTTTAAGAAAATATGGGATGAAATTTGCCCTAGACATGCTAAATGCTTTTGAGTGTGTGTGTGTGTGTGTGTGTGTGTGTGTGTGTGTGTGTGTGTGTGTGTGTCATTTTTGCCCACAAAAACAAATCCACATTCGTATGTTGCAACAGAAGGTGACTTTCAAAGTTTTAACAGAATTATGCCTAAAAACACCCAAAGACGGTGATGCCATTTTTCCAAATCCACTTAAATGTCAAGGCTAATTTTATTTGTATAGCATGCTGTTCTCTGATTGTTAGGGTTTTCTGGGTGGTTGCCAGGGTGTTGCTATGCAGTTAATAAAGTTTTTTTGCATGGTTGCCAGGGGGTTGATATGTGGTTGCTACTGTGTTGTTTTACTATTACTATACAGTTGCTAGGGTGTTCTGGGTAGTTGCCAGGGTGTTGCTATGCAGTTGCTAAGTAGTTATAGGTGGTTTTTATCATGTTGACAATTGTTAGGGTGTTGTGGGTGGTTGCCAGGGTGTTGCTATGCAGTTGCTAAGATGTTCTGCGTGGTTTTTATCATGTTGATAATTGTTAGGGTGTTGTGAGTGGTTGCCATGGTGTTGATATGTGGTTGCTACGGTGTTGTTTTTAAGTATTACCATACAGTTGCTAGGGTATTTTGGGTAGGGTATATAATTTGTAGGATGTTGTTGTGGGTGGTTGCCAAGTTGTTGCTATGCGGTTGATAAGGTGTTCTATTTTTTAAAATTGCTATACTGTTGCTAGGGTGTTCTGAGTTGCTAATATTTTTGAGCATTAATATTTGGTTTCTATGGTGATCAATGGTTGCCAGGGCATTGCTACGTGGTTACTAAGGCGCTTCATGAGACTCAACCATGTATGCATAAGTTTCTCCATGAGTTTGAGAATGAGTGAGTCCTTTTATCCCAAAACAAATCTTTTTTCGTATGTTGCAACAGAGGGTGAAAGTTTTAACAGGATTACGCCTAAAAGATCCAAAGATGGCCCTGCCATTTGACCAAATCCACTTAAATATTAATGCAATCTCTTCCAGAACTTGTGCATTTCAGTGGAACTTTCTCGTCTAACATCGCCATCAGAAGTCTAGTTTGATGAAACCGGTGGGTTAAGCCTGGCTTTGAAAAGCGTGACTCTAAGATGAAGAGGGGTGAAGAGATGAAGCGGTTTAGCGAAATGCAATCATTCCACAAGATCTCTATTATACTGACTTGGCATTCATTGCACACAAAGTGTCGGCTATCTCTCCTGAATCACTGCTGCTGAATTGATTACACCAACTGCTGAAATACTGGAGCTCAGAAATTAATATGTCAACGGAGTGGATTTATTGATCTGCTTTACTTAGGGCTTATTGCATTCAAAAACAAAACCTCATCTGTCTCACATTCAATATTATTCAGACAGAATAGCCAAGATCCAAGACCAAAACAATTATGTTACAAATTCACAGTCACTATCAAAAGCCACCATTCTGAAGGTCATGACCTATGATTGATGACTTCAAGAGGTCATGACCCTTGGGTTAATTGTCATTTTCATAAATATAGACTGTTGTAAATTTAAGGTCACGTTTACGTTATGTAAAGATGACCCTTTGTTGAGTCCACTCAAGTCACCTTTATTTACATAGCATTTTATACAATACAGATTCAAACAGCTTCACTATAATAAACAGGAAAACAATGATCAATGACGCAAACTTCATCAAATATGAGACAAATTCTGTTGTAAAGCAGCTCTACAGAAAACAATAGTGTCATTATTCAGCTCAAGTCAGTTCAGTGTTGATTCAGTTCAGTTCAATAACTGTGTAAAGTTCATCAATTATAAAATGAGTTTAATTCAGCTATAAAGGCCCCGATATACTTTAAGCGAAATCGAAGAATGAACTGATGTCAAACAAAATCAGGCCAAAACGAAGTTTCTTTTGGGAGTTCGAAACAGCTTGCCAAAACGAACTTTCCGGAAAAGATAAACACCTTCGAACTTACGATTGGTTGGTGCTGATGACGTAATAGGTGGGTGTGACTCTGAGGCTCCGCCTTCTTTGAAGTGGAATTCTTCTTCATTTCCGTCAAGGTCAGACGTCCATGAGTAAAAACTCACTGGAGAGCTGCTTAATAGTAGAAATGGAAGTGTAATTCTAATTGAAAGAGACGCTGACATTGAGTTTTCCACGTTTAATACTGTACAGCTGTTTGGTTTAAAGCAATCTATTGTATAAAGTGCTATATAAACAGACGTGACGTGACTTTACTGGAGTGTTGAATTGCAGAGCTCATGCAAACATATCCATATCGATCAGATGCTTTCTTAACTGCTGTTTTCTCACCGCTTTTGCTACAATTACGACTGGTGTCTACACTACTCCGGCGTTTTCAACCCTCAAAAACTGAGACTTTTGGAAATGCTGCAGAAAATGCTAATTTGAAAACTTGGGGGTTGCATTTCAGTGTAAACAGACTAAAATGGAGACTTTTAAAAAAACAATGGCATGCTGCCCACATTGTGCTACCAGAACATGAAAATAACAGGAGATGGAACTGCAAGCTTTGCTGACTTTATTGTCATTTTTAGCAACCATTGTGTAGTTAAACTCTATGATACTATTCTATAATACTGCAGATCAGTTATGTCATCCTCCAGCTCAATTCAGTTCGAGTTTTATTCTCATCCGATATTATCAGTGCACTTGAATAGATAATATTACTGAATATTAAGTGTCTTTTAAACCCCAACTAAGTAAGCCAAAGGCGACAGTGGCAAGAAACTCAAATTAGATTAACCAACATGGTGTGATTATGATTTCAGGTTGCATCACAAGTCAGATTGTGGATTGGTATTCAAAATCCTTCTGCTTAAAGATAGGGATACTATGGAAGCTTATTTCCGCCACAGAAAAAAACTATTTAAAAGATAACTGCGACAATTCTGACTTTATATCTCACAATCCTGAGTTTATATCTCGCAATTCAGACTTTATAACACACAACTCTGACTTTATTCTGACTTTGCAGCCTTTGCTAAATTAAGTATACACGATACTAGGTAATGATCTGAGATGTCATCGCTCTGCTGCAGAATTTCAACGGCATCAACATTTATTCCATGTGACAATATTAGGTCTAAAGTATGATTATGGCGATGAGTGGGTCCTGACACGTGTTGCCTTACTCCAATAGAGTTTAGAATGTCTCTAAATACCAATCCCAATGCGTCTTTTTCATTGTCTACATGGATATTAAAATCACCAACAATTAGGACTTTATCTGCAGCCAGTACTAACTCTGATAGAAAATCAGCAAATGCTCTGGTAAAGTCTGTATGGTGCCCTGGAGGCCTGTATACAGTAGCCAGCACAAATGTCAAACGGGATTTATCATTTACACTACATAACGTTACGTAAAGCACCAAAACTTCAAAAGAATTATATTTGAAACTAGACTTCTGAGTAATACTGAAGATATTATTATAAATTACATCAACACCTCCCCCTTTACCTTTCAGACGCGGCTCGTGTTTATAACAATAATCTTGAGGGGTGGACTCATTTAAAGTAATGTAATCGTCAGGTTTTAGCCAGGTTTCTGTCAAACACAGCACATCTAGGTTATGATCTGTAATCATATCATTAACAATAAGCACTTTTGAGGGAAGGGATCGAATATTCAGCAGCCCGAGCTTTATCATTTGTTCATCTGTATTATGAACATCAATAAAATTTTTACCCTTAAATGGGCTCGAGAGTTTTTTGTATTTACTAATTTGTGGAACAGACACAGTCTCTATGTGATAATATCTAGGTGAAAGAGTCTCTGTGTCGGGATTTATCTGACTTCTGTGACGTGAGACAGCTAGCAGGCGGTCGGGTAAGCCAGTCTGTCTGCTTCACACAATTCTGACTTTACAACTCACAATTGCGACTTCATATCTCACAATTCTGATTTTATATCGCGCAATTCGGACTTTATAACACACAATTGCGACATTATATCACGCATTTGTGACTTTCTAACTTACAACTGTGACTTTATCTCGCAATCCGTTTTTTTTTTACAATTCTGACTTTATAACTCACAATTGCAACTTTATATCTTGCAGTTTGGACTTTATAACTCACAATTTTGACTTTATATCTCACAATTCTGACTTTACAACTCACAATTGCGACTTCATATCTCACGCATTCAGACTTTATAACTCGCAATTCTGACTTTATATCTCACAATTCTGATTTTATAACTCACAATTGCAACTTTATATCTTGCAATTCAGACTTTAAAACTAGCAATTCTGACTTTATAACTCGCAATTCTGACTTTATATCTCACAATTCGGACTTTATAACCCGCAATTCGGACTTTATAACACACAATTCTGACTTTATAACGCAATTCTGACTTTATATCTGGCAATTCTGACTTTATAATTTGCAATTCGGACTTTACAACACGCAATTCTGACTTTATAACACGCAATTCGGACTTTATAACTCACAATTGCGACTTTATATCACGAAATTGTGACTTTCTAACTTACAATTGTGACTTTATCTCGCAATCCATTTTTTTTAATTCGCAATTGCGACTTTATATCTCGCAATTCTAACTTTATAACTCGCAATTCTGACTTTATAACGCAATTCTGACTTTATAACACGCAATTCTGACTTTATAACTCGCAATTTGGACTTTATAACTCACAATTGCGACTTTATATCACGCAATTGTGACTTTCTAATTTACAATTGCGACTTTATCTCGCAATCCATTTTTTTTAATTCGCAATTGCAACTTTATATCTCGCTATTCGGACTTTATATCTCGCAATTCTAACTTTATAACTCGCAATTCTGACTTTATAACTCGCAATTCTGATTTTATAACTCGCAATTCGGACTTTATAACTCGCAATTCTGATTTTATAACTCACAATTGCGACTTTATATCTCGCAATTCAGACTTTATAACTCGCAATTGCGACTTTATATCTCGCAATTCAGACTTTTTAACTCGCAATTGCGGCTTTATATCTCACAATTTTGACTTTATATCTCGCAATTTTGACTTTATATCTCACAATTCTGACTTTATATCTTGCAATTCTGACTTTATAAACACGCAATTCTGACTTTATAACTCGCAATTCGGACTTTATAACTCACAATTGCGACTTAATATCACGCAATTGTGACTTTCTAACTTACAATTGCGACTATCTCGCAATCCGTTTTTTTTAATTCGCAATTGCGACTTTATAACTCACAATTGCGACTTTATATCTCGCAATTCTGATTTTATAACTCACAATTGCGACTTTATATCTCGTAATTCAGACTTTATAACTCGCAATTTTGACTTTATAACTCACAATTGCAACTTTATATCTTGCACTTCGGACTTTATAACTCGCAATTGCAACTTTATATCTCACAATTTTGACTTTATATCTCACAATTCTGACTTTATAACTCGCAATTGCAACTTTATAACACACAATTGCGACTTTATATCACGCAATTGTGACTTTCTAACTTACAATTGCGACTATCTCGCAATCCTTTTTTTTAATTCGCAATTTGGACTTTATAACTCGCAATTCTGACTTTATAACTCGCAATTCTGATTTTATAACTCACAATTGTGACTTTATATCACGCAACTGTGACTTTCTAACTTACAATTGCGACTTTATCTCGCAATCTTTTTTTTTTAATTCGCAATTGCGACTTTATAACTCACAATTGCGACTTTATATCTCGCAATTCAGACTTTATAACTCGCAATTCTGACTTTATATCTCGCAATTCGGACTTTATAACTCGCAATTCGGACTTTATAACTCGCAATTCTGATTTTTTAACTCACAATTGCGACTTTATATCACGCAATTGTGACTTTCTAACTTACAATTGCGACTTTATCTCGCAATCCGTTTTTTTTAATTCGCAATTGCAACTTTATAACTCACAATTGCGACTTTATATCTCGCAATTCAGACTTTATAACTCGCAATTCTGACTTTATATCTCGCAATTCGGACTTTA
This sequence comes from Coreius guichenoti, assembly GCA_039654105.1. Lineage (NCBI taxonomy): Eukaryota > Metazoa > Chordata > Actinopteri > Cypriniformes > Gobionidae > Coreius > Coreius guichenoti. Next base: position 22,345,293 of record CM077192.1, read on the forward strand.
TAACTCGCAATTCTGACTTTATATCTCGCAATTCTGATTTTATAACTCACATTTGCAACTTTATATCTCGCAATTTTGCCTTTATATCTCACAATTCTGACTTTATAACTCGCAATTGTGACCTCATATCTCACAATTCTGACTTTATAACTCACAATTCTGACTTTATATCTCACAATTCTGACTTTATAACCCGCAATTCGGACTTTATAACAAGCAATTCGGACTTTGTAACTCGCAATTCTGACTTTATAACTCGCAATTCTGACTTTATATCTCACAATTCTGACTTTATAACCCGCAATTCTGACTTTATAACAAGCAATTCTGACTTTATAACTCGCAATTTGGACTTCATAACTCACAATTGCGACTTTATATCACACAATTGTGACTTTCTAACTTACAATTGCGTTTTTTTTAATTCGCAATTGCGACTTTATATCTCGCAATTCTGACTTTATAACTCGCAATTCTGACTTTATAACTCGCAATTATGACTTTATATCTCGCAATTCGGACTTTATAACTCGCAATTCTGATTTTATAACTCACAATTGCAACTTTATATCTTGCAATTCGGACTTTATAACTCGCAATTGTGACTTTATATCTGGCAATTTTGACTTTATATCTCACAATTCTGACTTTATATCTTGCAATTCTGACTTTATAAACACGCAATTCTGACTTTATAACTCGCAATTCTGACTTTATATCTCGCAATTCTGATTTTATAACTCACAATTGCAACTTTATATCTTGCAATTCGGACTTTATAACTCGCAATTTTGACTTTATATCTTGCAATTCTGACTTTATAAACACGCAATTCTGACTTTATAACACGCAATTCTGACTTTATAACACGCAATTCTGGCTTTATATCTCACAATTCTGACTTTATAACTCGCAATTCGGACTTTATAACTCACAATTGCGACTATCTCGCAATCCGTTTTTTTTTATTCGCAATTGCGACTTTATATCTCGCAATTCTGACTTTATATCTCGCAATTCGGACTTTATAACTCGCAATTCTGACTTTATAACTCGCAATTCTGATTTTATAACTCACAATTGCGACTTTATAACTCGCAATTCTGACTTTATAACTCGCAATTCTGACTTTATAACTCGCAATTCTGATTTTATAACTCACAATTGCAACTTTATATCTTGCAATTCGGACTTTATAACTCGCAATTGTGACTTTATATCTTGCAATTTTGACTTTATATCTCACAATTCTGACTTTATATCTTGCAATTCTGACTTTATAAACACGCAATTCTGACTTTATAACTCGCAATTCTGACTTTATATCACACAATTCTGACTTTATAACTCACAATTCGGACTTTATAACTCACAATTGCGACTTAATATCACGCAATTGTGACTTTCTAACTTACAATTGCGACTATCTCGCAATCCATTTTTTTTCATTTGCAATTGCGACTTTATATCTCGTAATTCAGACTTTATAACTCGCAATTCTGACTTTATAACTCGCAATTCAGACTTTATAACACACAATTGCGACTTTATATCACGCAATTGTGACTTTCTAACTTACAATTGCGACTATCTCGCAATCCGTTTTTTTTAATTCGCAGTTGCAACTTTATAACTCACAATTGAGACTTTATATCTCGTAATTCAGACTTCATAACTCGCAATTCGGACTTTATAACTCGCAATTGCGACTTTATATCTCGCAATTCAGACTTTATAACTCGCAATTCTGACTTTATAACTCGCAATTGCAAGTTCATATCACGCAATTCTGAGAAAAAAAACATCAGAATTGCGAGATAGAAAGTCGCAGTTACCGTTTTCATTCTTTTATTCAGTGGCGGAAACAAGCTTCCATAAGATACATCACACAGGCAGGAGTGATATTTAAAATATATATTTAACATTTAAAAATTTTTTTTTAAAAAGATTAGAGTTTGAAGACTTCCTGTTCACCCAACCAATGTAAAATAGAGTGGTAGAAACATTTGAGAAACCTGCTTGGAAAAAAAATATTGCAATTAACTTTGGTGGTGCAGAAATTACACACTTAACCTTTAACGTTTAGATCGAAGTATGATATCCAGTTACATTTGTATTTTGTTGTGCTCTGAAGCTGTGGGAGACAAAAGTGTCATTTCCATGTGAGTGTTTCAAGCCCCTTGTGGCGTAACCTCGCTAGCTAGAGAGCAAGGGTGGTCTGAAGCTCTCGCCTCTATGGCACATTGATTTTTCTCCAGCAGCTTGTTGTCTAATTGCCCTTATCAAAATCATGACCTGCTAAATGATGGTGTCTGTAATCTCACACTCTCTAGCCAGTGGGCATTGACATTTAGTCCGATTAATTATTGCAAAGATCCAGAGAGAGAGCACGAGGGGCTCGTCTCAGTGGAAGAGTAGAACAGAGAGACTAAGGGAGTTTTGAGTGTCACCATCTGTCGTTGTGAATAACTGCTACCCAGAGACTAGAGGCCGTGTTTACAAAGCCGTCTGCGGGTGCTGGAAAGAGATCAGCTTCACTCACCGCCAAACTGCTCAAAGTAGCTACAACTGTTCCAGACTGTCAGAAACACAATCCAAGATCAGCTCTCAAATTGGCAAATGAGTTTTTAATACAGACTCACAACCCATAGTTTTCATTCTGCTAATACACATGTATTATTTTTCTCAGGTGTGTGCATGGACCGTCACTCAATATCAGTCTAAAATTTCACTTGCATGTTGCAATGCAATTGTGGTTGACAGGCCATTGCCATGCGGTTGACAGGGTGTTGTGAATTACCAAATCCACTTAAATGTTGAGACTAAATGTATCATTTTGCTATGCGATCCTTAGGGTGTAGTAAATGGTTGCCAGGGTGTTGCTATGTAGTTGCTAAAGTGTTGTGAGTGGTTTTTAGCATATTGCTATGCAATTATGGCTGACAGGACATTGCTATGTGGTTGCCAAGTTGCTGTGAGTGGTTGCTATATGAATGTGATTATCAGGGTTTTGTGCAGAAGTTAAGTGATTCTAAATTGTTTTTAGAATTTTGTTTTGTGATTCTTAGCATGTTTAAGGTGGTTGGCATGGTGTTGCTATGTGTTTGCCTAGGTGAAATTGCTAAATTAGTAGTATCACTCAAACAAACCACAACACAAGCGATGAGTTAACTGTCAAAGTGTATTATTTAGGGTCAGGGTTTTGTTCAAATCCCTAACCCAATGTATGAACAATAATAATATTGATGCTTGCCTTAGAAAACACCACTAATAAGAGAGTCGATAAACATTAAGTATTCAAATAACCATATGAAAAGAATAAGGGCTTTTATGTGGAATATTCAGTCATATAAGATCATAATAACAGAAATTCTCAGACAGGGCTGCTGGTCTTAGAAGGCAGTGAGAAATTTCATAGTGACCCTAAACTGTTAACACAGATGTTTTTGTTATGCTGTTTTTTCTTTTTGTTTTTCTGACTATTTCCTGCCTATTATGCATTATGCATTGTCCTTGACAGCTCAGTCTTTCCACACTACACTTTTCATTCCATTGAATTGCATTCAATTTCATACATGTTAATATAACCTCGGAAGACAGATGTGGCCTGCAGACTCTAATAAAAACAACACAATGACAATCTATCTATCTATCTATCTATCTATCTATCTATCTATCTATCTATCTATCTATCTATCTATCTATCCGTCTATCTATCTATCTATCTATCTATATATCTATCTATCTGTCTGTCTATCCGTCTATCTGTCTGTCCATCCTATCTTTGGAAACTATTCCTTCATCCTGGTTGACCCATCAGGAAAAGGCCTTTTCTCAAGCTATGGTATTTTGGGAAAGATAGGATACTTTGTGAAAAATATAATATAGAGGAATGGAAATAGAGATTGAACAGGGTCAGTGTAGCAGACCTACCCTGCTGGATATTTCCCTGAGAGCCCGAATCGATCCATAGTTGGGCAGGACAAAAAAGAGAAAGAGAAACTTGAGAGCCAGGGGAGTGGAGGTCAGTGGTTCAGCTTTGTTTCTCGAAACGAAATGGAGTTCTGATGTATTTCCCAAAATCTATTCATACTGCTGGGCACAACAGCAAGAGCAGTGTAAAATCCTGTAGCGCTTGTTGATGTTGTTTATGTCACTAATCGCAGTGCTATTCGCACGCCTGCTGTTGAGGTCATGTGTTCAGACTCCTGTGGTTTTGTTCAAACATGTCAACCTGTGATTGTTGTAAATGCCTAATTGTACAATTTACTCACCCAGCCACAGGCTTTTAAAACTAGTATTTTGATAAAGACACAAGCTGCAATTTAAAGCTGTTTATCAGAGATCAACAATAACACTGATATTTCCATGATGCTTCACCAGGTTACTTTTTATGGTTATCCTTGTGGAAATTGAATGATTTGGCTTATAAAATCCGATTCTAACTCGATCAGTTTCCCTTTTTCCATGATTGACGTTTAATATTCATGAGGTGCGGTAATACAGGCCAATGAGATGTCGTGTTGGCAGGGCTACTTGATGTGATGCTGCAGAAATACAAACCAAACAACCAACACAACATAATTTACTTTTAGCAATGTTTATATGTGTGAGATATGTTAAAATTAGTGCTGTCAAATCGATTAATCACATCTAACATAAAAGTTTGTAAATATATAATATGTATGTGTGTATATATATATATACACCGATCAGGCATAACATTATTACCACCTTCCTAATACTGTGTTGGTCCCCCTTTTGCTGCCAAAACAGCCCTGACCCGTTGAGGCATGGACTCCACTAGACCCCTGAAGGTCTGTTGTGGTATCTGGCACCAAGATGTTAGCAGCAGATCCTTTAAGTCCTGTAAATTGTGAGGTGGGGCCTCCATGGATCGGACTCATTTGTTCAGCACATCCCACAGATGCTCGATTGGATTGAGATCTGGGGAATTTGGAGGCCTTGTCAACACCTCAAACTCATTGTTCTGCTCCTCAAACCATTCCTGAACCATTTTTGCTTTGTAGCAGGGCGCATTATCCTGCTGAAAGAGGCCACAGCCACCAGGGATTACCGTTTCCATGAAAGGGTGTACATGGTCTGCAACAATGCTTAGGTAGGTGGTACGTGTCAAAGTAACATCCACATGGATGGCAGGACCCAAGGTTTCCCAGCAGAACATTGCCCAAAACATCACCCTGCCTCCGCCGGCTTGCCTTCTTTCCATAGTGCATCCTGGTGCCATGTGTTCCCCAGGTAAGCGACACACACGCACCCGGCCATCCACGTGATGTAAAAGAAAACGTGATTCATCAGACCAGGCCACCTTCTTCCATTGCTCCATTGTCCAGTTCTAATGCTCACGTGCCCACTGTTGGCGCTTTCGGCGGTGGACAGGGATCAGCATGGGCACCCTGACTATGAGAACCAGTATTAAAGAGCCCCTATTATGGATTTTTGAAAATTACCTTTCATGTAGTGTGTAACATAGTTCTAAGTGAATGAAAACATCCTGCAAAGTTTTAAATCTGAAAGTGCAGCGTATATAAAGTTATTGTCTCTCAAAAGTAAGAGTCGACTCTGAGTTAATTAACACTAGAACCACCACAGGGTAAAATATACCCATGGCTGTTTTCCAAATGTACATAACAGATTTTCAATAAAATATCCAAGTCTCCCAGTCATTGACTTTTACTAAAATTGTGTTATTTACAATCACGTTGTTAAAAAACGGTTTAGATAAAACCAGATTAAAAAACGGGGCATTTATACCTAAAACTGCCAGCAGGTAAAATTTACCCCTATATAATTCCTTTATTTTCACGCTGTGTTTGAGCAACTTACTGTAGACAGTCACACAACATACATTCAAATGAAGATGTTTTAGCCTATTCATAAATGTTCAAACTTTGGATTAATTATTAATTTTTGAATAAATGAATGAATAAATGAAAGAATAAAAAGAATCATTTCATGACTATAGACATTACATTGTTTAGACAGTGGCATAATACAGTGACATAATACGTTTTTAGCCGTATTAAAACAGTAATTATGTGCATGGGTAAATTTTACCCGCTGGCGGTTTTAGGTATACAACGACCCCTGGCAGTTCTAGTGTTAAACGAATCGTTTTTCAAACGAGTTGCAAGCCGTTTCGTTGTGACGTCACGACGAAACATTAGCATATTGCCCGTCCACTTATTGCATGCCACGCAGACACCAGGGAAAACTTGAACCCCCTCAAACACTGCAGCGGATATTGGATAGCATCATGTCGAGAAGACGCTGTGCTCTACAATGTGTTTAATATTGTGTAAGTATCTGGCTAACCGGCTAACTCACGTTATTACTGTCTTACTGAAATACTACTGTAAATCAGCTGTGGGCCACTATTACATAAAACTGTGTCTATTAATGCAGATTGTCTGTCATTCTTACTACTTTGAGTAAAGATAAAGGATGGAGCAAGGTTTGTTTTGCAAACATTAATGTTTACATCAGCTGGGCTAACGTATGCACTGTTATTGATACAGTTCCCACATGTGCACCGCTATACATTAGACACACACACACACAGAGGTTTGTTGATGGAAGCACACTTGCTAATGCTGATGGTGAGGAACAGTTTACATCTCATAATGTACCTCAAACTGAGTAGCATCACTGAGAAACGTCCTGCTCAAGGTTCAGGTTGAAAAATTAGTTCTTCCATTGTTTCATCATCGATTCGGTCTCGCGCTGGGATTGATGTAAAATCAAAGTCATCATTACTGTCTTTACAGTGTGTACTATCGCTGAGCTTTAGGAAAAGGAATCTATCTGCCGCTAATGTACTACAAATGCTCTAAAGAACGCTGAAGACGAGCAGAAATGAGATCTACAGCTCTCTGCTTGCAGTACGTCAGTCACGCTCGCCAGGAAAATGAGTGAAATACACACAAACACACATTTTTATCAAATCATAAGTCATTATCGGTTCACTTCCACGATTTAGTACGATTGCGTTTACATCAGCAGCGAACCGTACCGGAGTTCACATGAACCGTACCGGAGTTCACATGAACCGTACCCCAGACCACCCTTTTTAAGCGGACTCGGGTACGGTTCGCAGGTGTGCACCCGAGTTTGGAAGACAGCATTCACATCATCCAAACGAACCGAACTCTGATGTCAACTGAACCCGGGTGCGCACCAAAACTGCTAGTGTGAAAGCACCCTAAAATGCCTTTTCTATTAATTCCATTGTGTTGTGGCATACTTTATGTTGTGTGTCCCTGGGCAACATGATTCCTCCAGGATCAAACAACTGAAAATGTTAGCAGATCATCATCAATTCATCAGATTGTGCTACTTAATACAACTGAAAAATAACTACAGTTCCTCTTTGCATAGTGAAAAGTAAACAACATTTTTCAGCTCATCAAGATTAGCAGTCACACATTTCGTGTTTGCCATCTGAAGATCAACAGTTCATAAAGGTGAACATATTACCAAACGGCAGAGGAAGATCAAGATTTATGGTTTCCCCTGGGGTATCCATTACCATTAAGCATGAAAGAGATAAAAAAAAAAGATGGAGAATATTCATGTAGAATTTGCATATCGCTTTTGCCGTTAAACTTCCACATCTAGAGTTTGACCCCTTGCATATCAAACATCTCATTAATTCTACCAGTTCATCAATCTCTCTCTCTCTCTCTCTGTTCCTCTTTCTGCCTGTATTAGCTCTCTTTGGCTTTAAAGGTGTTTAACACTAAATTTATATATTCAGCAGTGAGAATTATTGCATAACCCTCCACACTAAGGTGCCACTCAGAATGTTTTAAACATGAGATAAGATGAATTTGTGCACTTATTCTAGATTCAGCTTAATTCATCTTGCTTTCGCAGTTAAAACCATTCATTTTGGCTTCAATAAGTCACTCCAAGGTTCTTGTTTTGCATCTAATTGATGTGTTTTTCACTTAAAACTGAAGAATAAAAATGGTCTGTAAGATGTGTTGGTCTTGTGTTTTATTTAACTTGCAGGAAAACAGGTTTGAATTCCGACCTAATATTTTTAAATAAAAATAACACTTTTATTCGTTTTTTATTTGTATTTTTTTTTAAATATTTGTTACTAATATACAGTCAAACCAGAATGTATTCAGACACCTTCAACATTTTCTCACATTATCAGTTTATTCGCTATAGTTTAGAAAATGGTAATAAAATATGACAAGAACTCAGAGTTAAACTGTGTCAGAACAAATTCATCTTGATAATGTCAGATAACTGATAGAAAGGTGTGTAATGGATTACAATCAACCAATCAGCTGTTAAATTTAGATACAGATATATTTTTTTACTAGTGGGTGCAGGACACTATAGTTCAGGATAAGTGAGGATAGAAAAATAAATTAAACTGTGACATATTATACCCAAAAATTATTCATACAGTGGACTCCCAGTAAAATTGATAAAAAATTTGGGACCAAAATTATTCAGACACTTTGACTTGACCATGTTTTGCTTAAGTGTCTTCTCTTTAATTGCTAATGCTAAACAGATGGCAATGCGATCTGCATTCAGATATAGCATATTCCTTCAGGTCAGTCCTATGTTCATAATAAAAAATCTGTTTGAATGTCCGCTGCGATATCTTGTGTTTTTAACAGTTAAGGAGTTTCCCCGTGCCCTGACACTGACAGCGCTAGTCAAAGCATTTGTCAGTTGCGTCTTGCTCCGTGTTCACAACAAGTTTCAGTCCTTTCAATATAAAAGTCTTCGCTTCTGAGTGACTCATAAAGACAGTCTTTGCCACCATCTAATGGCATAATAATGTAACTTATCTTGCTGTTCACGGTCAGGGACTATATTTTCCAGCGGAAGGAAGGCTTTTAGTGATTTTACTTCATGAAAGTTTCATTAATACATATTTTTTGTCTTTAATATTTGTATTGTGTGGTAAACTTTTTATAAAAGCAGGTGCTCGAGACTAGTGCCGTATCGTGAATAAGTCACGGCTGAAGGGGTTGCTATCGACTTATTCACAACACAGCACAGCCTCTCGTACTTTATTGCTTACATACAGTTGTGGTCAGAATTACTGGCACCCCTGGTAAATATGAGCAAAGATGGCTGTAAAAATAAACCTGCATTGTTTATCCTTTTGATCTTTTATTAAAAAAATTCACAAAAATCTAACCTTTTATTGAAGTAAAACAACTGAAAGTGGGGGGTAAATCACATTATGAAATAAATGCTTTTCTCCAAAACACGTTGGCCACAATTATTGGCACCCTTTTATGAAATACTTTTTGCAACCTCCTTTTGCCAAGATAACAGCTCTGAGTCTTCTCCTATAATGCCTGATGAGAACACCTGACAAGAGATCAGAGACCATTCCTCCATACAGAATCTCTCCAGATCCTTCAGATTCCCAGATCCATGTTGGTGCTTCTTCTCTTCAGTTCACCCCACTCATTCTCTATAGGGTTCAGGTCAGGGGACTGGGATGGTCATGGCAGAAGCTTAATTTTGTACTCAGTGACACATTTTTGTGTTGATTTTGATGCTTTGATGTTTGATGCAATGATGTTTTGGATTGTTGTCCTGATGGAAGATCTAACCACGGCCCATTATTTTTTATCTGTTGGTATTTGCTAGAATCCATGATACCATGTATCTGAACAAGATGTCCAGGACCTCAATCAAATATATAGGCCCACAACATTAAAGATCCAGCGGTATTTTTAACCGTGGGCATGGGGTATTTTTTATCTCTGTTTGCACCAAACCCATCTGGTGGGTTTGCTGCCAAAAGCTCTTTTTATAGTTTCATCTGACCACAGAACCATGTCCCTTTTGAATTATTATTGATATTAAATACCCTGGTGTGCTAAAAAAATGTAAATATTAATGGGAATATACTTCAGAGATATTTTACTCATAAAAAATTCTAGGGGTGCCAATAATTGTGGCCAATGTGTTTTGGAGAAAAAACATTTATTTTGTAATGTGATTTCCCCCCGACTTTCCATTCTTTTACTTCAATGAAAGGTTAGGTTTTTGCGAATTTTTTGAATGATAGATCAAAAGTATCAACAATGCAGATTTATTTTTACAGCCATCTTTGATCATATTTACCAGGGGTGCCAATAATTCTGACACAACTGTATATTGCTAAATAAATTTATAAACATATTTTTGTTTTAAATTTATGAATATTAATCACATAAACTGAAATTGTCCATTCCCTTGTTCCATTAAGATTTATACAAAAAATTTATTAAGATAGTTTTTTTTTTTACTCATTTAAAATTCTTAATCCAGAATAATATGTAAGGATTATTCCATTCAAATTGATGGAATATAGTTGAGTGTACTAAATAAATATTATATATATATATATATATATATTCACACACCGATCAGGCATAACATTATGACCACCTTCCTAATATTGTGTTGGTCCCCCTTTTGCTGCCAAAACAGCCCTGCCCCGTTGAGGCATGGACTCCACTAGACCCCTGAAGGTGTGCTGTGGTATCTGGCACCAAGATGTTAGCAGCAGATCCTTTAAGCCCTGTAAGTTGTGAGGTGGGGCCTCCATGGATCGGACTTGTTTGTTCAGCACATCCCACAGATGCTCGATTGGATTGAGATCTGGGGAATTTGGAGGCCAAGTCAACACCTCAAACTCATTGTTCTGCTCCTCAAACCATTTCTGAACCATTTTTGCTTTGTGGCAGGGCGCATTATCCTGCTGAAAGAGGCCACAGCCACCAGGGAATACCGTTTCCATGAAAGAGTGTACATGGTCTGCAACGATGCTTAGGTAGGTGGTACGTGTCAAAGTAACATCCACATGGATGACAGGACCCAAGGTTTCCCAGCAGAACATTGCCCAAAGCATCACACTGCCTCCGCCGGCTTGCCTTTATCCCATAGTGCATCCTGGTGCCATGTGTTCCCCAGGTAAGCGACGCACACGCACCCGGCCATCCACGTGATGTAAAAGAAAACGTGATTCATCAGACCAGGCCACCTTCTTCCATTGCTCCGTGGTCCAGTTCTGATGCTCACGTGCCCACTGTTGGTGCTTTCAGCGGTGGACAGGGGTCAGCATGGGCTCCCTGACTGGTCGGCGGCTATGCAGCCTCATACTGTGCGTTCACACCGCCACCGGTGTTCAACTTTATGGTAATGAGCTATAACGCGGTTCGGCGGCAACCAATTGGAATGTACAAGTCCTCCGCTTGAGAGGACTCAAGAGAACGCAGTCCTGTAAAGTTGGGTTCCGACCACATTAGTTCCCAAGCAAAATGGAGGAGAGGTTGATCATTGCTGTGGCGGGTTTGATAAGAAGGCGCGCAACACTATTTATAGGCAACATTTTCGCGCTAGAACGCTTGTTTTTCAGCGGGAATGCAATTAATTTGCTCAAAACAACACCGATTTGACCAATTGCATGCATTAAGGCAACACTTCAACCTGGACAGTTATTGTAATGTAGGCTGCACACAAATTAATGTTAATGTTAATTAAAGACCAAGGCTAGTAAACGTCTCCTTTAAACTGCATGTTGAAACTTAACCATGAACACAAAAGCCCCACCACACAAATGGCTTTTAATTCGTTTATTTCATTAGTAATAAACATAAATAAATTTTTTTACTTTCACATTTAAATGATTTCATGAGGTTAATTTATACCCTACTTGTGGTCAGTCTGCACAAATACCGATCAACATCCTTGTTTGCTTTGCGGCCCCTTTAAATGAAGTTTAAAAAAAGACCAAGCATTCGATCTACGTCAGAGCATCCACAAATCTTGCTACAGCATTGTTGGCAGGGCAGCCAGAGTGAATTTTGTCGCTGGCGGCGGTGTGAACGCACAGATACGCAACAAATTGAGATGCACTGTGTTACTGTTTTCTGACACCTTTCTATCAGAACCAGCATTAACTTCTTAAGCAATTTGAGCTACAGTAGCTCGTCTGTTTGATCGGATCACACGGGCCAGCCTTTGCTCCCCACGTGCATCAATGAGTCTTGGCCGCCCATGACCCTGTCGCCAGTTCACCACTGTTCCTTCATTGGACCACTTTTGATAGATACTGACCACTGCAGACCGGGAACACCCCACAAGAGCTGCAGTTTTGGAGATGCTTTGACCCAGTCGTCTAGTCATTACAATTTGGCCCTTAAAACTCGCTCAAATCCTTACGCTTGCCCATTTTTCCTGCTTCTAACACATCAACTTTGAGGACAAAATGTTCACTTGCTGCCTAATATATCCCACCCACTAACAGGTGCCGTGATGAAGAGATAATCAGTGTTATTCACTTCACCTGTCAGTGGTCATAATGTTATGCCTGATCATTGTATATAAACAAAAGGATATTAAAAAAAATTCTGATAATTCTTTGATCGTTATCTACATATTGTCACCCCCATCATAAATGTCTATAATAAAATAATAATAGTAAAATATTAAAACCATATCATTTTGAAGATGGAAACAATTATTTTTATTAGAAAATAATGTCTAAAATAGATTTAATAATATAATAAAACTTGTATATATATATATATATATATATATATATACATTTATAAAAGTTAAAATAGTGTATGTACTGTATATTGTTTATTTAAAAAAAATACATAAAATCTTCAATTTATTAAAAATAAATGATCAATGAATTTTTGATCATTCCTTGTGATAAATAAATAAATAAACTAATTAATGAATTAATGAATTAAACAAACTACTCAAAAAACTGAGAGGCAGCTAGTTGAGGGTTTTATCACATTAGTTTTCAGTTTAATGCTTCTGAAGTTCTCGGTTTTATTGTGAAGAATTGGTTATGTATTAGTCCTAAAGCGTATCTGAGATGCCACTGAGCAAATCAAATGATAGATGGCAAACAGTTTGGTTTGAAGTGCAGACCCCGCCCACCCACCAACTCTCACATTCGCAATTATCTCCTCTTATTCCATATACCATAGACTGGAGGGAATCGTTTCCATGACAATGCACGTCTGATGGTTAAATGAAAGCAGAAGATATTCCAGATGCATCCGAGGTTCCTATATGAAAAACACGCTGCATTCTGATCAGAGGGCTGCTTTCAGACGAGCCTTCAGAGGAGAGGCGCCCTGTAATCAAAGAGCTGTGAAAGAGTCTATATGTAAAAGTATTTTCCATCAGGTGAAGCCCTCCTCACACAGCGGTCTGTTCAGAGGAGGTTAATGCGTTTTAATGACAAAATGGGGGAGGGAGATGCACTCTTGCCACTCTGCCTAATGCTGAAGACCCCTGCTGTTCTCCTAATGGTCACAGAGAGAGAGAGAGAGAGAGAGAGAGCAAGGATGGTTGTATCGCCCAGAGGCTAATAGCAGACACAACCACATTAGCTGTGTCCTGTGCCATCTCTCCTCAGCAGAGCTCTGTGGGTAGAGAGGATATTAAACTGTCCCAACAGGTGCTGCTGTCACCTCACACACACATACAACCTGACAAGCTCTATAATACCTGGAGAATGTGGTCTGTTGCAATTAAGTTGCAATTACCCCATAATATTATATTAAAATATTATACAAAAATCTTAAATATTTGAAAAATAATAAATATATGCAACTTTGAACATTTTATTTCAACAATCATTTAAAATTATATATATATATATAGTAGCAATCAAAAGTTTGGAAACATTGCTATTTTTAATGTTTTTGAAAGAAGTCTCTTATGCTCATCAAGCCTGCATTTATTTGGTCAAAAATACAGAAAAAAAAAAAAACAGTAATATCGTGAAACATTCTTATTTAATTCTAATTATTATTTTATACTATTTTAATATACTTTAAAATATCATTTATTTCTGTGATGTAAAGCTGTGCGTGTTTGTTCCCGGAAGAAAACTCAAGACTACAATGGAGGCGTTTCAGGGAGTTCAGAAACAGAGCGCACTGATATAGAGAATAACTCCCTTTTGAGTGACTTTGTGCTTTGTAACTTTGCGGACCGTTTTCATGCTCAAACAGCAACATTACACACACTAAAGAAAAAAGAAAAAAAAAAGCATGCCTCTTTAATAAATTGTTGACCATTATCTATGATAAAAGAATGAATGAATGAATACATCATTTTTAATCACTTGCAGCATAAACTGAAATGGAACTTATTTGTGACTGAACACTATTTAGGCAACAACTCTGAAAACCTTAAAAATGGGGCTCCACAATGAGTTTGACATTAGCATGTTGTCAGCATTCTACATGGGTAAAATAATTATTTGTTAATTGCACTGAACTATTTTTAACGATAAAGATAATTGACTGGATTCATAATTTGACATTTTTGTACTGAGCCTTCTGGGATTATCTTCTCTGCAAAGGATGTATGCAATTTACCTATATGTTGTTTGCCTAGGAGGAGCCTTCACATATGATGCCTTAAAATGCTCACAAGGTTCTGGTATACGTTCAAGTCCTGTCCATATATCTACATAAATTTTACATACGCAGTGGCTTGTTTCCTGTTGTTGGCCTCTCAGATGGAGGCCCCTGACTGTCAGAGGCCCCAGGGGACTGGCTTCATTGACTCGGTCCATAATCCATCCTTGGACAAACAACTACACAAGACAGATCCTTTTAGAGAATATGAGTTAAGAGGGCTGTCGACAGTGTTACCGTAAGGCCTATTCATGATGATAATTGTTTTGTATGGGGATGGGAGGTAATTTTTTTATAACTTATTACCTTCCAAATTGGAACTCTGCTGAAAATACCATCATAGGCGATGAGCAGCACATATTGTATTTTGGAAATCTTTTGATCCAACTGTGTGGTAATTACATTCTTGTCTGAATCTTCTGAGATTACAAAAAGGAACAGGCCAAAAAATTGTCAGCAATTTTTTTAACAATGCTAAGCATAAAAAATATTGCATATATACACTATATTGCCAAAAGTTTTGGGACGACATCCCATTCTTAATCCATAGGGTTTAATATGGAGTTGGCCCACCCTTTGCAGCTATAACAGCTTCAACTCTTCTAGGAAGGCTTTCCACAAGGTTTAGGAGTGTGTTTATGGGAATTTTTGACCAGTCTTCTAGAAGCGCATTTGTGAGGTCAGGCACTGATGTTGAACGAGAAGGCCTGGCTCACAGTCTCTGCTCTAATTCATCCCAAAGGTGTTCTATCGGGTTGAGGTCAGGACTCTGTGCAGGCCAGTCAAGTTCCTCCACACCAAACTCGCTCATCCATGTCTTTATGGACCTTGCTTTGTGCACTGGTGCGCAGTCATGTTGGAACAGGAAGGGGCCATCCCCAAACTGTTCCCACAAAGTTGGAAGCATGAAATTGTCCAAAATGTCTTGGTATGCTGAAGCATTAAGAGTTCCTTTCACTGGAACTAAGGGGCCAAGCTCAACCCCTGAAAAACAACCCCACACCATAATCCCCCCTCCACCAAACTTTACACTTGGCACAATGCAGTCAGGCAAGTACCATTCTCCTGGCAACCGCCAAACCCAGACTCGTCCATTGGATTGCCAGACAGAGAAGCGTGATTGGTCACTCCAGAGAACACGTCTCCACTGCTCTAGAGTCCAGTGGCGGCGTGTTTTACACCACTGCATCCGACGCTTCGCATTGCACTGGACTTGGTGAGAGCGACCCATTCTTTCACAAATGTTTGTAGAAGCAGTCTGCATGCCTAGGTGCTTGATTTTATACACCTTTGGCCATGGCAGTTATTGGAACACCTGAATTCAATGATTTGGAGGGGTGTCCCAATACTTTTGGCAATATAGTATACACTCCTGGCCAAAAAAAATTGGCCAAGGCAAAATTGGCAAAATATTTAGTGGTCTTTTAATGGTCTTAACCATTTTAATCACAAACCACTGGTCAGGAAATTAGCAAGAATTGCACAAATACTGCAGATAAAGTATCGTTTGAGTTTGAGTTTAATCTGTACTCTGGCAAAGGCCAAAACATGAGCCTGATGGATTTGTTCTCAAGCCACTTCTTGGTTGTCTTTGCAATTTGGGCAGGAGCATTGTCTGGTTGAAAAATAACATCTGATCATTCTTCTTTACATAACAACTTTTCATTTGTTATGAAATTCATTTCATATTCTCCTGTACTCTGAAGCATTAAATGGCTTTTCAAAGTGAAGCAGCTCACCAATCCCAGCAGCTAAAAAGGCTCCCCACACAATGACACAGTCTCTTCCTCCGTGCTTCACTGTGCTAGAGATGCATTTATTATTATATTTTTCAGCAGATTTTCGAAGATACCACTCTGTTTCATTGTGATTCATTAATCCATGCACAACTTCCCATATTCTGCCAAAAACGTCATTCTGTCATATATATATACATCTTATCATAAATTATATATAATTATATATATTATTTAGTGCTGTCAAATCGATACATAAAACATAAAAGTTTGTAAATATATATGTTCAGTTTTGGCTTTGGCTATGATTTATTGTGTTTTAGCTCTGAATCTGTTAACCTGTGTGATCCAGTTTCCCGGTGTGTGCCTGTTTGTTCCCTTGATTGATCATCCCGTTCACCTGTTGCCCAATAAATTAGCTTTTTTGTTCTTCTAAAGTGTTTCTATTCTGTTTCCCTGAGTATTCCTCGTATGCTCTTTGGATTAAAAACTATTTGCATTGAATTCTCCTTCATCATGTGCTTCCTGTTAGCAGACACCCATGACAAAACAACAAACTAGCGTTTTGGCGGCGTTTAATCATTTTTTCCCCACCCTGTCACCATAGACCTTCCTGCAGTTCACCTTTTATGCGTGGAGCAGAGGGACCGCTCGGGGATTTTTTGGAGTTGCCGTGCCAAACGCAATATCCAAGGCACGCCTCCCAGGGGGCGGTCCTCGAGACAACTTTGCCACATTCGTGGAGTGGGTGCTGGTGAACAACGATTCGCTGTTCACCATCTGCCCCAGCCTCACTCCACCAGATCCAGAGCCCAGTCAGCCATCACCCCGCCAGACGGAGCATCAGCCAGATTCCACCGCAGACACAGAGTGTGTCACAGAATGTGCCAGCGAGCCCAACTGAGCTGTATCCCACCCCGGAACCTGAACCCAACAACGCGTCTGACCAGGTGCGCGAGTTGGCAACAATGCCCATCATTGAGGGAGTGCTGGTGGAGTTCGAGGGCATGGAGGGAAGCCCTGCCTACACCCCCGCCTCTGTGGATGAGTTGTGCCTGGCCTCTGGACATTTTTTAAAGGCATCTGAGGAGGATATATCCCTGGATCTCTTGTTTCTGCTGGTCCCGTCCAGCTTCAAGTCTCCTGTCTTTCCAGATTTCCCGCCCAACCTCCCTCTCCCGCCTCCTCTACCGAAGCCAGCCAGTTCCCCAGCCCTTCCACCACTGGTTTGTCTGTCCCTGTCCCTTGGTTCCATCTGGTGGTGTGGATCTGCCTCAGGCCTTCCATTTCCGACCTCAGAAATGTGCTTCTAGAAGACTGGTCAAAAATTCCCATAAACACACTTCTAAACCTTGTGGAAAGCCTTCCCAGAAGAGTTGAAGCTGTTATAGCTGCAAATTGTGGGCCAACTCCATATTAAACCCTACGGATTAAGAATGGGATGTCATTATAGTTCATGTGCATGTAAAGACAGGTGTTCCCAAAACTTTTGGCATTATAGTGTAGATAAAATATTTATATCATTTATATCATTTTATATAAAATATTTTCTATATTTCATAACATTTTTATTTCTTCATATACATTTTTGACATTTATTTTTGAATGAGAATATATATGTAATAAATGTCATTAAAATTTGTAAAGAAATTTATATATGATTTTTTTGTTGTTGATATTTTTCTCTATCTTCTCCAGCACCTTCATGGACCCCAAGGTTGGAAATAGTGGTGAAATGTTCAAAAAAGTTTAGCTCTGTGGACAAGTATAATTTACTGTGGTAATTGACACAGATAGAGTCTCAACTTGAACCTGTAACTCAAGAGCAAATGTTCCTTCACGGACGTCACGGTGAGAAACAATTAGGGTCCGAAAAGGGCTGTTGAGTGGATTTTATAGCTTACACTGCAATCTTTTCCTTTAATGTGTAAACATGTAGTGTGTTAAAGTGATTTAATGCAGAGTGTTCAATGAATGACTAAGTGCTGTCATCATCCACTCAACATCGTTCTCCATTAATTTTCCCGTTATTAGCTCCTGTGGCTCTGAGCGATTGTTTCTTTCCACCGTGGCTTGATTAAGGATTGCTGCTCTGAGAGCTTCTGGTTGTGGCTTTGAGTCGACAACAATAGATTGGGAGTCCGGGAACACCGTGTTTTTCATGATGTCGGTCTAATGACACAACTCCTGAACTAGTGCGCTGCTCTTTTTCTACTCATCCCCCCTCCCCAACTATATTCCATATTTTTTTATTTTACTCCACCCTCTCGTGCTCTTCATAATATGTTTCTGGTAATGTGTGCATGTCTTTGTGTTTTTATGTACAGAACATCCTAACCCCAATACTGAGTGATGCGTCTGCCGATGTGTTTACCCAACTCTGTGTAATCAGGATGTGACCGCCCACGACCCAATACAGCGCAAGGACGCACACCAACTCCTGTTGCCAAATGAGCCATACTCAGGCTAATATGTTTGAGTTGCAGCCCTGAAACACACTTTACGACCTGTTGGACAGGCCTATACTGGAGAAATGAAGAGCACGTGTGCGTTGAGCTCCGGGAAAACACTTGGAAACCGAGAATGGAGGCTAATAGAGCCGCGAATCATAACGAGTGTGAACCGTTTGCCCAGGATGCAAGATCGCGATATGATCTACACACAAAACCCAATATGTGTGCCGTGCATGAAATGTTATACTGTGGACTAATACTATCAGTCAACTTTGTTGACATAATGTTCTCGCTTTACTCGCATTCAAACAAAACAGACTAGATTAAACAAGGAAGTTTGACAGATTTCCTTGAGCAATAATCCTCAAGTGAAGACTTCGTTAAACAATTGGCTGTAAATGTGGCGGGTTTTCCATGAGAGTGTGTCGCACAAGTTCAACCGCAGTACGAGCGGAAGGCAAAAAAAAATTGGAAGAAAATGTTCTTGACTTGTGGCTATTTTAGGTGCTTTTAGTGGGATGTGACAGGGTTTGTAAACCTTTTGTTTGTAGTTTCATCCATAAACGATGGGAATGGCTGAGCGTGCATGTAAAAAAAAAAAAGTGGACGCTTCCCTACTTGAATGATAATTACGTTGCTGTGAGTTGCCTGGATACAAACCATGTGAAATCATTGGAGGTATCAGAGGTTGCAGCAGAAACACAAATTCCCTTTGTAACAGTAAGCTGCGTTGTGCATTCAATATGCAGAACAAAATTACCGCCTAACTGATATCAATTTACGACAACAATTTGTGGAAAAAGATGAATTGGTTTAAAGCAATACTGGAGTATGAAGAACTTGGTCCTGACCATGTAATTGAGTTTTTGCCATTAGCAATGGGATGGAGATGTTACGAAAGCTCAAAATAACATCCAATGCACAGTAACACACCAATTTTGAAATTCTTTTCAGATGTGATTACCTTCTTAAAAGAAACTTCAGGAATGCCTCATCTGCAATTTTCATAATAAACAAATGCGTGTGCCACAAGTAGAGCTACAATCATAAATCACTTTTACTCATTTAAATGTAAAATTTCAGGGGAGGAAAAATGGTTCGTTTTCTAAAACCTGATGTCCCAGATTGTTCCTGTCCCCAGAGAGAAGTGAGCTACACCAGAGTAGAAGTTAAATCCCATGTGGACGCTAAAAGCACTTTGACAACCCAAGGCCTTCGTTCTCCTAATAACCAGCATGCAATTAGCAATAAGGTTTACCTGCTATTTAAACATTTGTCATTCCTGTTATGCAGTGCACCTTTTAAATTCTGTAATTTATTTATTTTTTTTAAATAAATAAAAGCTGGCATTTAAGGTAGTTTCCATTTTTTCCAAAAATTTCAATTTTTTTGTCTTTTTCCACCCCCCAAAAAATCTTACATTTTGATATTAAAAAATGAAAAAGATGCAAAATATTTCTTACCAATAATGATGTAAATGCACTTTTCCTGGTCTGCCAAGGGTACAAAATGAACACTCTCCACCTGCCAAATGCAAGTAAAATAAATTTAAGCAAGTAAATCAAACTGAGTTACTATATGGGCACTGCTACATAGTAAGTGATTCAAATTGCAATAAGTCTGACCCTCAAAGTTTTACCTGATGTAAAAAATGTGTGCATATGAAATCAAAGAGCTTCAAGTGTGCTACTAAATTGTCTGTCTAAGGGCAAGTTACCACGACAACGATGTACTAAAAACAGAAGCATTTTCCTTTTGCGTTTTTCGTGTACAGACGAAACGTCAAAACGATCCCCATTCACACGGATCTAAAAACGCTGTGTTATTCATGCCAGGCCAGTAGTTGGCAATGTCAATTTGTAAGGGAACACTACGGGCCTATAGACTGAACATGTGCATGACACCACCGTTTTCACGAATTTGCGTTTTTGTAGTTTACATGGAGACTAGATAACAGTATTGTTTTCAAACACATACACTTTGAAACCCGTTTTCAAAAGTTTGCGTTTTCAGGCCCCCAAAGCACTGTTGTCGTGTAAATGAACGGCCAAAACACATAAAAAGTTTCCCGTTTTTAGTTGAAAACGGTGTCATGTAAATGGCCCCTAACAATGATGGAACTGTTTTTCATCTCAGATCTCATCTGACATGGATCTTCTATATGCTTGTGAGCCTGTTAAGTGACTCTATTGACAGGATGGAAAGTGAAATTGAAGACACAGGAAAATCTATAAATTGATTATCAATTCCCAAGAAAACGGGTTTTGAAACATTTCAACTGTTTTGTGATATACACACACACACACACACAATCTAGTGGTAAAAGGCATCTATGATACATGATAGTTTTTTCGACTTTATTATTGTAACTCAACTGAGCAAACTACCTGAGCACAATACTAGAAACTTCTCCCAAGCGCACTGGCCAGGAGCCAGAGGGTATTAACGCAGAGTACTGGCATATTCAGACAGATCCTGTTGTAAGTAACGGAGGTTCAGAGAGACTTTTCAATAAATAGAACACCATCTGTAGCGGGATGCAGATCCAGGTGATGGCTCATCTCTTAACGCCCAACGCTTTCACCAGGCTTTGTCTGGGACTACTCCATGGATTTGGGGCTTCAATTGTACGATAATGTACTTTCTGATATGATGTTGACAGGGCTGTTTAAAACTTAAAAGTGTGTGTGTGTGTGTGTGTGTGTGTGTGTGTGTGTGTGTGTGTGTGTGTGTCCACAAGGATAGTAAAACCAGAAATTTTTGGGCTTAAAACAGCTTAATAATCATACTAAATAATGTTTATGTTTTTGTGTTTAGGAGTAGGGTTAGGGGATAAAATGCGTGCGCGTGTGTGTGTGTGTGTGTGTGTGTGTGTGTGTGTGTGTGTGTGTGTGTGTGTGTGTGTGTGTGTGTGTGTGTGTGTGTGTGTGTGTGTGTGTGTGTGTGTGTGTGTGTGTGTGTGTGCGTGTGTGTGTGTGTGTGTGTGACTCAGGTAAACCCTATGTTATCGGGACAAAATGTCATGATGTGTGTGTGCTGGGACATCAGTATTTCTTTTTTCATTAATTATATTGTTTACTGTTGTTTATAAACTTTTTGAAAAGACACTGAGCAGAGGTGACAATGGCAATGACATACAGCCAAATGCTTAATATTCCAATTACTCACATTTACTTTCAGAGAATTTACATAATAACTAAATTCAATATGCTACATTGAATAAAGCATAGCTCATCATGACGCTAGCAAAGCCAAGGTCATGTTTGAATGTTTTGGTACTGCGATCAACGGAGATGCGAAATGTGAGATATGAAAGCTCCAAGATGTACATAATTTATACATTTATTGCACTTACTGAATACTTAAAATGGTTATGAAATATTTGATAAATAAACAACAATAACTTTGGTTATTTTGAATAAATATGTACTTATAAATAAATAATTAAATCTACTATTGGCCTTTATATTTAAAAAATAATAATTCCAAAATGTAAATGTACTTAAAAAAATAAATAAACCAAAACTGGTTTATATCATAAGTTTGCTTTTTTTTATTGAAATTAGTTAGTGTCCCATGTTACATGTACTTCCTGTAGCAATAACTATAAATGATGCATAATTACATGCAACTAACCCTAAACCAAACCCCAATCCTAACCCTTGCTTAATTAATATTAAATCTATAGTTACAATGCAGCAAGGACACCATAAAAGTATAACCTAAAATTGTTTATGATTTTTTTTTTTTTTTTCTACACAGTGTGTTTCCCCCATCAATATTCAATAAAACTATATATTTTGGGACAAGAAAAAACATTCCTTAGGGAGTGCCTTTAACTCAACTGTACCTATTTGACAGGTTTTTCTATCTTATGTGAAGATAAATGTTAGGAGGATAATTGTGCAGTTCTATTTTCCACAAAGCTTTGTTTAAATATTAATAAAACACACATAATTCCTCAATTATTCAGGCCAGTGTTTAGTGACACATGAGCCTGGAGAGGTGTGTAATTCACCTCTGTGTTTAACCACCGTTTAATTGTTTTAATGTACTTTGGTGAAGCATTTTCAATGCAGAGAGCATGACTGGCACGTTTCTGCGGCTCTAAATAAATTATTGGTCTAAATAAATTAATAATTGATCATAAAATGAGGCTGTGCCTGTCCAGCACGCTGTATTAAAGAGATAAACCTGTGTTGTGGGAAAATAGCAGACAGTTTAATGGCTGGCAGGCGTGAAAAGTGCAAAGAAACTGAAGGACTGTAATAGAGGTCAGGTGACCCGTGTCGCAATTCAGCAATACATACATGCAACGCAATGTCCCCTCGTGGAGTCATTTACAGCAGGAAAAGCACAGGTACAGCAAACAAGGGAATGAAATTGAACCGAATATATAAATTATACACTGCCTGGCCAAAAAAGTCGCTGTTTGGATTTAAAAAGGAAAAGGAAAGACACCTAAATTTACCATGAAAATTTCATTACAAATAGGAGTGGTAATTTTAATCAAATTATCATGCTTATTTACTAAAAATGACTACCCTTTTGTCTACATTTGAATGAGAGCTCTGTGTAACGTGCAGTAGCTGTAACTCTTGTGCTCTGGGCGAAGGAGGACTGATTAACTAATATTATTTCGGGAAGCTGTGCATAGCAGTTAGATATTAGCTCATGCGATTACAAGCACAATGTATGAGTGCTGTCAGAAGATAAAGACAAAAGGAAATGATTCTGGGGGGTGGAGGGATACTGAGCTCCAGATACTCCACAAATGCGTCAGTGCTAATAAGCTGAAGAGCCAACAGCTGAAAAATATCAGCCAATAGGATATCCGGAGAGCGTCTGCATCACAATCACAACCTAATGACACTATGTAGATGACTAAACCTTGAATCCAGTGTGAATATAGAGCAACACACATTGTTGGCTAGATAATAAAACAAAAGCTCTAACCAATAAAGCTCTAAGCAGCTTTTAAAATAAACATGAAATCAAAAATGACACTTAATGCGTATTTCTGGTGCCATATCATTATTTAGCTAATGTTTTAGCAACATAGTATTGGTTTAGCTCCATTTTGGTGCATATAACCCCATCCAATCAAACAATTCTCAAATAAATGTATCTTGCTTTAAGGAGATGTTTAAATGGAAACAAAAAGAAAGGCTTTTGCCATATGCATTGGCATGCAAAACGTGACTCTTTTACCACGCACGGGGCACACAAGAGCGAAAGCGCTCTTCTTAATTAGCTGTGAAGTGTGGATTTAGCTAAAGTGACTCTGGAAGAACGTAACTGACAAAAATGCTCTTGTTTGGCAGGAAAGGGTGGTTGGGGGTTTGGAAAGCATAAAGGTACTAATGCATCCAACAGTGCCTCAAAAATCAGAGTGGGCTACAGAAACGGCAAAAAATGCTCTTCACAATTTAAAACGTCTAATGTAGAATCACACGTCCATTGTGATAGCAACACAACAATAAAGAGGTACTCAACTTCAAGATAAAGAGGGCCAAATTCAATTCATAATGGATGGCAATTATATATATATTCGATTGAGCATATATATACAGGGCTTTAGCATATATATATATATGCTAAAGCCCTGTATATATATATGCTAAAGTATATATATGCCCTGTATATATACAGGGCCTAAAACTAACTTTTTGCCACACCTGCCAATGGCCGGTCACTTTTACCGGCGGATCGAAAATTTACCGGCCATAAATATTTTTGCAAAAACAGACCGTTAGAACACCAAAATTTTAGATACCAGTGAAAATTCACTTTTCAAAAACAGAAATTTAATAAAGTAATCACATGTAAAATAACACCGCATAGTCTTCACTGTATAAATGAAATAGAGATTAATCCTTATTAAAGTTATTCAGTCAATAGCAGTGAATATTTTTTCTTTGTCCTTTGTTGTTTGATTTACATTAAAAACACAGACAGCAGCAGGAATATTAGGATGCTGACACTTTGAGACCCAGTAGTGTCACGGTTTTTGGGTGGCTGTAAAGAGTGCACACTGATGGAGTAAACAAAATAGTCTTTTAGTTGTAAATTCAAACAAGGAAACACACAGGAGAGAAACTTGGAAACACGGAATAGAACAACCACTTCAATGTATATATTAAACAATACAGGATAAGAAACAGACTGAAACTGAGGGCTTAAGTACTGCGGGCAAACAAAGGAGCTAACGAGTTAATTAATAAGGCACAGGTGAATGGGATGAATCAATGAGACCAATGGGAAAACTGGGTCAAAGGAAAATAGCAAATGAACACAATAAAAACTAAGACAAGACAGAACATAACCCTGACAAACAGAATGATACGTTTTCTTTCTCAATTGTTTACGTTCATTTAAGACATAACCGACTATGTTTACAAAAGACCGACATGTTTTAACATTATTTCGTATGAATTTTTCCATTCAAGCTCAAGAAGACGTTAAGCAGAGCTGAATTCAGTTTTCACACGCTGTCTGACACACAGCTTTTCTGGGCGTGCACTTTGGATGTGTGCACACAGGAATCTTCCTACACAGCTCAGCGTGTAACGTGCTGGAATATCTAAATTGGCAATGCTTAAACTTTCGTGGCGATGCAGCACTGGCCCATTAACAGTCACGAGCGTAGTTCACGTTCATGTTCTCACAACATTGCATTCTTAGAATTCATAAAAATGTTACCGGCCAACTGCCGATTTACACACGATTCATATACCATCACCAATTTTTACTCGCATTTGGCTCTTGGTGAGTTTTAATTTTAGCCCCTGTATAAATATATAAAATATACAGAGCCTCCACCCATAGGGCAGAGCAACTGGTGCGACGACCGTACAGGTTCAGGGGGAACCACCCATCCTCACGGAATTAATAACTTTCTAATAACTATCCAATCTATTAGTTTGTAGTTTCTTGAGGGTAACCACTAATGGTCAGACTTGTAACCCGAAGGTCGCGGTTCGAGTCTCAGTACCGGCAGGAAAGGAAGGTGTGGGGAGCGAATGAACAGCGCTCTCTTCCACTCTCATTACCCAACTGAGGTACCCTTGAGCAAGGCACCTAACCCCCAATCGCTCCCTGGGTGCTAGAGCAAAAATGGCTACCCACTGTTCCAGGTGTGTTCACGGTGTGTATGTGTGTGTGTGTTTGCGTTCAACACTCACTGCTGTGTGTGTACTTGGATGAGTAAAATGCAAAGCACAAATTCAGAGTATGGGACACCATACTTGGCTACAAGTCACGTCACTTCTTTTTGATAAAGAGGTAACTTACTTTTTGTCAATAAGAATGATACTGATTAAGTGCAAAATTAAAGCAAACTGCCTTTTGCATTTTTCATTTTTCATGTTATAATTAGCCCCTTAGTGTCTCATTTTCAAGCAACTTTTAAGACTAACTAAAATAAGCACATTCATAACTAGGCATGATTATGCAAGCCACAAAATAAAGCCTGATGGGCCGGATGCGTCTGTTCAGCACTAAAGTATAATCAATTTTTTATTTAGCTTTAAATCAAATACAGTCCTTCAAAACTCTGTGAGTAACTGATTGGTGATAATAAATGCATAATTTCTGTGCTGAATCATTTCATGCTTAAAAAAAGAAAAAAATAATCTGAAAAGAAACAAACTAATTGCTTGTGGAAAATAAATTTCCAAAATGGAGCAATTCTGACCTCTGGGTTACGGAACATTTGCGGGCACATCTCTGTTGATGACTGCTCTCTGTCTTTACACCCTTAAGTCAATTATTCTGTGTGTGTGTGTGTGTGTGTGTTTTGGTGATTACGGGGGAAGGTGGAGGTCTGGGTTTCAGACAGTGAGAACATTAGGGGCGGTGTGTGAGTTAGCATCTTGCGTTGACTGATATGGGAAACATAAAGAGGAAGTGTATGTCAGCACTGAGTAAACTGATGTGATTGAATGGTGCAGTAGTACTGGACACCTTGTACTTTGCTAATGAAATGCACATTGTATCTCCCAGTGTGGCTACCTACCTATGAATCACAATTCAATAACATACTGATACAGTAACAGTGTTCTGTTTTTTTTTTTGGGCTCTACTAGACAGGTTTGCGTGCCTGAATGTTCAAAAAACACATTATTTTTCACCTACTTTATATTGTTGCAGCACCTCTATTCCCAGTCTGTCAGTAACGCTCTGTTTAGTTCCTGTCTCTATGAAGCCCCTCCTTCTGAAGAGCGCAATGTGATCTGATTGGTCCAGGGGTTGTGATTGGTCAAGCTTTTCATTGGTCAAGACCCCACCCCTTTTTTTTCATATGCCGTGGGTGGGAATTATTTAAATGAGTATTATTGTGACGTGTTTGTTCCAGGAAAAAACTCAAGACTACAATGGAGGCGTTTCAGGGAGTTCAGGAACAGTACTGATATAGAGAAAAACTCCCTTTGGAGTAACTTTGTGCTTTTTAACTTTGCAGACCTTTTTCATTATATTATATTATATTTCACTATTTTCAAATAATGCTTCTTCTAAACGCTTTTTCCTCTTTAGATTACAACAATCTTCATGTCGACTCTCTTTCTCTCTCGTTCAGTACATCTGTCCCTTAGGGACCCCAGAGTATTACCTGCACATCAATTATGAGTAAGTGCCCTGGAGAGGGGGCATGAAAGAATGAAGGGAAATTGATGCTACTACTGCCCCAACCAATTATTTTCTATTTTTATTTTGGACTGAAAATCCTTGTACCATATATGAATCATGTACCAAATTTATATAATGATATATTTTGTTATTTAAGACCTTGTTCACCTGAATTAATTCAACGTATTTTTCAATAATGTCCTACATGATTCATCTGTTGGATTGGGAACATTGCAATAAATTAACTGACATCACAAAGGGGCCGAGATATATTAAGGCATTAACAAAAGCGTGAAATGGAAAATATTCAATAAAAATGGTTTTAAAATGGATTGGGGCATGATTTGCATAGCAAGTACACAGAGGAGACTTGCTCATCGTGTTCTGTCCACCTTGTTCTTTAAAACTTCATGTAAGGGGGAATATTGGGTGATATGATTCACTTGCATTCAAGTGATTGTGTTTGGAAATTTCCAGACAATTTCATTTAGCATTAAAGGCCTCGATATACTTCAAGTGGAATCGAAGAACGAACTGGTGTGACGTTATTTCGAACAAAATCCGGCCAAAATGAAGTTTGTTTGGTGTTCGTTTTAGGAGTTTGAAACATCTTTCCAAAGCAAACTTTCCAAAAAAGTACGATATTGATATTTTATGTTTATGCCAGAGAGAATGATGGGAAATGTAGTTTAGTTGCACAAGTCTGTCAGCTCATAAACCAGCTAAACAAGTAGTATTTATCATTATTCTTTATCAACAGGAAACTAAATTTACTAAACAACAAATGGACCTTGAATATGATTTTACATTGGACTGCCTCCTCAATTCAGAAGTCTCTGCTCTAGAACCATTTTTTTCATCCGATTTTATTCAGCATTAAGACATAAAGACAGAAGAGACTAACGCCTCGGGTAGAATGGTTAAATTTGTTCATCTTAGCCGTAGCATTATTAAACCGAAGGAGACATATGAAGGTCTGGAAACTGTCTGGTGTGGATTTATGGTCGGTCTACTACAGAAGCCTTTTTCTTAATAATTACATTACCATTACTCTGTGTTAGGCAGACTATATGTGCAAGGTGCCATGTCTTTTCCCACTTTTATGACAAAATGAAAGCATAAAAGAATTTAATAAAACCAGTGGTGAAATATTGCCGGAGTGGGGATCAATGTTTATACCTACAGTCAAGTAAAACACTAATGGAATGTTCTGGGGTCAATAAAAGTTATGCTGTATCGACAGTATCTGTGAAATACTGTCATTTACCACATTAAATAATTTAAACTCATCCCTCAGTTTGTAAAAATGAACAAACAACGAAGACTGCCCACACAGACTGCCATTATAAGTGTGAAAGTTTCAACGCTGTGTGACAAACTGTTTTTCCAAACTCATTTTAAATTTTAATTATTTCCTGTTACAGTCTACTTTATATACTGTCATATAATATTAAATGCCGTTGACAAAGCTTACCTAGTCAAACGTCCAGCGTCAAGTAATTTGTCTGTCTACACTATAATGAAATTGCTCTCTGAGGCGACACAGCCAATCAGATTTGACGTTTAATATAGAGTCACGTGAAGCAGGATTTTGGACCAATGAGGTCTCGCTGTGGGCGGGGCTTCCCGTGAAAACACAAACCTTTCGACGCCAAATGCCTCCACTTTGGGGTGTGCCTGTAGCGAGTGGCAAGTATAATTACAGTATAATTGTCTCTAGTGTAGTGGTTAAACATGAGCCAGTATAATTACAATGAAAGCATCCAAACTGCAATATTTAACATAATTTTATTACTGCAATATATACATAATTCTTCTGTTTAACACAGAAAAAAGATATTTTAAAGAATGTATGTAACCAGACAGTTGACAGCACCCAATGACTTTCATTCTTGTTAAAAATCAAAGATAGCGCTGCTGTGAATAAGGTCTATAAATCACCAGTGGACGCCGACCGTGTGAGTGATGAAAAGTCAGACTCGTTTCGGCAAATCAGTTCTTTCAAATTCGAACAGTTTGTTTCAAAGTCTATATGAAATGGCTTATCTTAATTTACCGTTAGCTGACTCGGTTCTCAGATTATGTGTCGAGTATGAAAAAGACGGTTTGCGCTTCAATGGCGGTGTCCGAAATCACCCCCTATACCCTTAAATAAGGCACTATTTGAGGGGACAGCCATTTGTAGTGGTGTCTGAAACCATAGTGGACGTTATAGAGTGCACTTATTCAATCCCACAATGCACTGCAATAACGAGTGTACAACCAATGTATGCTCAATGGCTAGAGAATACCCATAATGCACTGACGGTCCATTTTTCAAACTGCTGGTCCAATGTGGGTACAGCATAATATCATATAAATTCCTTTTTGTTTGATTATTAAATAATTTTATAAGGTTCATACACGCTAGTTTTCATGATAGAGTTCAAGATAAACGTTTTCATTACTTCTGGAGCTGCCAGTTTGCTAAGCACAAGCTATGCAAAAGTGCCAGCCCTTCCAGCGCACTCAGTGTCCGAATTCACTCGTTCATTTTCATTCACTCCTTCAAGCGGACTATATCAGTGGAGTAATGTAGGGAATGAGGGTATGGAGGGCGATTTTGAACACAGCCAATGAGTCAGAGAACTACTTGCACCAATTCATGATTGAATCATTTAGTTCCGTTCTCAAAAGAATCGTTTACAAGAATCAGATATCATAACGAATCAATAGCTTGGTGCAGTTATGAACAAAGACATTACGTGGAAAAGTTCATATCCAGACATTTTTCATATACTGGAAAACATGGGCTCCTTCCAAATCACTGGAAGAAACTTCAGATTAATTTTTTTCAGTAGCTTCAGTTTATCTTAAATTAAAACAGTGTTTTTCCACTGCTTGTGTTTCCTCAGTGAGTCAATGTTTACCTCAATTTCCAATTTGCTCTGTTTTAATATTGACAAGTATGTACTCAAACACATGCATGTACATTCTAACACAAGCATGAATGCTCTGTCTGGCAGGTCTTCAAATTTCAGCAGCAAATTTCCACTTATCAAAACAGCCACAAGGGAAAAGGGCAACAGATGCAAAGAGGAAACCGTCCGAAACACTGGCTACTGATTCCCAGCGGACCCTGTGTGAACCGGCTACCGGAGAAGCCTGCTTTCACTCCATGCTGATTTGTTCACCGCAGGAACTACTTACTGTTTAAGTGTCTCATGACATTTGTGGCCCTCCTCGTCCTCACCGACCCAAACATCTTTATAACGGCATGAAGCTATCTGACCTCTTGGCCATTTTCAGTTCATGTGACAGAAATCATAGACATTCTCCAGGGACTTTATCATGCTGATTTGGTAGAACATCAAGGTCAAATGCTGCTTTTGCTTCTCAACTCGAAAGCTTTCCTCAGTTCAATGTGACAACTAGTATTTTTTTTTTTAAATCACCTTGTTCTTAAATGAAGGTAAAACATCCCCAGAGGAAACTTCTATTGCTCAGATGTTGCGCTTTCATAGCTCAGGTGACTTCAAGGTCCTGTATGTCTTTTTTTTTTTTTTTTACTGTACTAAAGCATAAAAATACCATATGTTTGCAGAGAGAGTTCAAACACTTGTTTCTCAGAAAAACAATGCTACAGCCAGTTATGTTGTAACTGTGCCATTTTAACAGCTAGCAAATATGTTGTAAATAAAAAAAAATGAAATGAAAATGATTACACAAAATGTAAAACACTGGTATCGCCAATAGAATGTGTCCAACCTGGTCTCATGGGAAGTTATGATAACTTGTATAAGATTGCAAAATCGGAAGAAAATGTATGACTTAGATCGTGCAAAACGCAGTCCTAAGCCTAACCCTCTGAGCCCCTTCATTTTTGGGTCACACCTGGTACCTTCGTGGTCAAAAGTGCCCAAAGCCTTGAAATCAATGAGAAAATCCATGTAATTTTGTTCAATAATATTTTTGGATTATTATTTAGAATTTTGTGGGGATTTTATGATACTATGCAATATTTATGCAATTATTATGAGCCATTTTTAAATTAAAATGAATATAATTTTGAAGAAAAAAAATTTACATTATTTTTTAATAAATTAAAAAAGCATTTTTGTTACTCTGTATTTGACTGATAATTAAAAAATCTAACAGAATAAGGAATGGATAGTGATACTTTAAAATACTCCATTAGGGTTGAATTGTTGATTTTATTTTACACATTTGCAAGATCTTGCTCTGTTACAATTACACTAGTTCAAATGTGTGTGTGAGTGTATATTTTGCATTTGAAATGTTTTGAAGATTAACCCCTTCATTGCTTGTTTTTTGTTTTGTTTTGTTTTGCATCATGGCTGATTTGTAGTTTATATCACCAGTTTTCATATTTTTTCGTATTTCCCATTCATTTCCTATGTCGGTCATTTTTGACCACGAAGTTACCAAGTGTTACTTTTTATTTTTCAACCCTTTAACATCCAAATCATGTCCATGATCTTTTTGTGTGTTCACATGGCTAATGCGACAAAAGCCAACAAATGTGTCGTCCCATTCAGATGAAGCAAAAAATTTAAAAAAAATTCAAAGTGTAAAATTTTTTGGACAGTTCTGACCGAAGAGGCCCAGAGGGCTAAACATAAAGCCCAACCTATAAACATAACTGTAATTGTTATAAAATTCCTAGAATATATTATATGATTTCACATACTTGTAGAAATTATGAAATATTACCCCAACAGCTCAAATGCATATTTGAGCTGTTTTTAGCAACTTGCACTGACATCTTAAAATATATTAATTCCTTTAGTGAATAGTGTGCTAAAACAAAACCAAGAGCAAGTAAATTGTGAGCAAGTTGTTGTTAGCGTATTCCCTTCTTTGACTTTTGATTCGGCGCTAGAGGTCGCTTATTCAAAACAAAGGCGTAGCTTGATGACGCCTGATTTCACTGAGCTTTTATTATTCCACAGTCACCGCTTCCGCTTCTTCCGCTCATGCGGATGTGTGGTAACGCAGCGCTGTTTTATCATATTAGATACATTTGAGTGTGTTGAAAGTTATGTTATAATGCTACTCTGTGCGTTCACTCGGCGGCTACTATGAGACACTTGTTCACACTGCAGTAAGCTAGATCGATATTAGGCATGGTAAAACATGGTACTCGCGGTAAATCAAGAAAACGAGATTTAAACAATAAGACTAACTGTGTTGAGCTATATAACAATGATTAGTTTTCTGACGATGAATTTATCCAAACAGTTGCTCATCTGTCTAATAAAACACATAATATATTAAAGGATGTCCTGGTTAAAATTGCTTATTTCTCTGGATTTAAACATTCTTGGAAACATTTGGGATAATGTAAGTACACAAGTCAACAAATATATATATAACATTGTTCTAGGGGTTTTTGGATATTTTACTCCAAAAATCTTACATATTGTGCCTTTAAGACATTGTTGACATCACTAGACTACTAGACGACATGCGTTAGATTACCATTGCTCACCATATAGCCTCATTAGTGGACATTTTAGATTTATTTGGGATTTTCTTTCCTTGGGATCACTCTCAAACTTTGCACACTGAATTGAAAATTAACGGACCCCATCAGCACTCATCTCATGTTGTTTGTGTCCCCGCAGGCTAATTTAAACTGCATTCTGCAATTAAGCACTCGTAGCGCTGCATTTCTGCCATTTGTTTTCCCTCAAATGCACTCCGCATCGCTGTGTTTAAAACACATTGCGTTGACTCCTGGTACACAGCTGCATTTCAGTGGTTTTAAGTGTATTGCTCATTTGACAAACACAAATTGATTTCCCACAGGGTGTATTGTGAGGGGAAAGTAGGGTCTAGGAAACATGCTGGATGGGGCAAACAAATTCCTCTATTCCGCTCCCTCCCCCTTCCCATCGCACTCTTTAATAAGATGTCTGCCTTTTTGTTTGCCTGCTGTAAAAAAGAGAGAAACTGCTATTGATTAACAGCGCTGCATGAAGAACACACAGTGGGGGCTCTGCAGAAAGCGCTCAGCCTCTCTTTAAGCTTGACATTTGAGGCTTCGCAACTTTCTGAATTCACTGGTGGTGTTTAAAAGAGCCACAAACACAAATCTATTGCACCTCCACTCACAGATAGCCGCAAGCCAAGTCTAAAAGTTTCAAGTGAGACAGCATCTGGAGCATTTTGGTTCTTGGTTCTGTAATTCAGTGCAGTCATCTGTGTCGATGAGGTAGAGTTCGGTAAAAACAAAGTTTATCATGCAGTGCAGCATATGCCAGCTCTCATAACCCATGATGTGGTGCTCATTGTCTCAGTCATTTTATCTAGACTGCCTCCTGTTTAAGCTTGGATTATGGTCCTGAGAGGCCCAAGGCACCCGCTTCAATATGAAGGCCCCCACTTGCTGTTATAATATCCATTGTAAGTTCATTATTGTAGATGAGATTTTTGTTCATTTTCACAAACAATGGTAATCAACACAATGTCACAAAAGCTTATTTTGAACTCAGAACATTCCTTTAATTGTGTACTATAAGTCCTTTTCAAACCCATAATATGAGATGTGAGAAGAAGCCAACTTGCCGGTGTGACGGAGGACAGAGGCAGAGGCGGAGCCAGAGGGAAGGAGGAACCCACTGTAGCTGTAGGGGTGGAGAGACTGAGCGCAGCTGAAGGCTCGCAAGTCCGTGGCGGAAGTAGTGTGACGACTGACCAAGGGGGAGCCGCTGGACCGAGGGAACCTGGTGCAGCCGCAAGGTCGAGGGTCTCTGGTGGAGCCTAAGGTGGGAGGAGCCAAAGTGAAGCCAACAGGTCGACTTGCCGAGGTGGAGCGAAGGGATCGGAGGCGGAGCCGCAGGATTCTCTTGCTCGGGCGAGACTGGTGGTTGCACAACCTGAGGCTCCATGTCACAGCAAGGCATCACAGTGGAATGCGAAGGGCTGCAGGCATCCAGCAGAGGCGAGGCTGGCTGAGTGTCGTGGTGATGGTGACAGAGGTAAGCTTGATGAGATCAATAATGGTAATTCCAATTCCCAACAGGTTAACGAAACGGTCTCAGTGCTGTCTTGAAACAGCGATGATTTAGAACAGACAGATAATACTGGATGGGATAGGGTGGGAGGCAGTACCTCCGTGTCCAAATCCATCAGCCAGTCCCCCGTGTCCAAATCCACCAGTATTTCCTCTGTTGCTGCTGCTCACACCCCTGGTCAGACGCACTCTGGGGAACCGGCTCTGGGGCGAAGGTCGTCTCTGTCCCTTCCTCTTCGGGGTCTGGCTCACACACCGCGGCGGGCCGGCGGGCGGTTTCCAATTGTGGGGAGCTCACGCGAAGTCTCTGCGGTCGAGGGTGGTGGTGGGCTGGGCTCTGGGTCTGGCTGTGTCCTGGATCAGGGACAGACGCTCTACAGACACCTTATGACGGTATGACCGATGTTGGTAATTGGCCTCGATCCAGAACAGCGATTTGAGGGTCTCATCATAATAGGGGAAGTGACGGCAAGATGGCAGAATAGTTCAGTATTACAAAAAAAAAAAATCTACGCCCTTTTGGGCAATCACAGCAAACTTTGCTGCATAATCCATCTTTTAGGGTCTGGTCTCCTGTTATGCAGACAGATGATGATCAGGAATAAAGTCCAAATGCAGAGTTTAATAACAATCTAACAGGTAATACATTTACAAATGCTAATGCAAACGAGACCAGACAAACAGTGAGAGAAGGTGAGGAACTTAAATACACATGGTGATGAACTAAATTACAAACAGCAGTGATGATGATTATTGTCCATGAGAACTGATGAGTGACGGGAAACTTAAACAAAGGAACACATGTGACTAATGAAAACAAACTAAAAGTCCATGAAAACAAAACTAAGAACAAACACAACTGAATAAGTGTAACACCTGTAAGATAATGAATAATAATAATAATTCACATTTAATATAATAATAATAATAATAATAAATTACATTTATCATTATTGTTATTCTCTTAATTTTTATGGTAGCATTTTATTTTACAGTCCCATGCAAAGTACTTATTATAGTAATTACATTAACTGGGTAATAACTAGGTACTAACCCTGAACATATCCCTAAACCTAACCTTAACCATGTAGTTACCTTATATTACAGTACTTTCTTAGGTAAGTACACTGTATGTTCATGTACTGTAAAATAAAGTGCAACCATTTTTATTTAGTAAGCATGATGATTAGTATTAATAAAATAATCATAAACTTAAAAAATAGAGTAATAATGATGATAAAAATGATTATTGTTATATAATTGATAAAATGTTGCTATAACAATAATTATTATTATTTTTCTTTTCTGATATAATAGTAATTATTCTAATAATGATCATTCTTTTTTTAAATAAACACCCAGGAAATGAGCATTAAACGATGGTAAAACTTTATTTTACAGTGTCCTTGTACATGTTACATGTACTTACCATAGTAATAACAGTAAATTATGCATAATTACATGCAACTAACCCTCAACCAAATCCTAATCCTACCCTAACCCTATAGTAAGTACATGTACTTAATTAATATTACTCAGTATTTAAACATATAATTAAACTGTGACAATGACACCTTAAAATAAAGTGTAACCAAAACGTTTAGACTTATCAGAACTTTTGTCAACACAAAAGTAATAGTCTAAGCACCAATTATTTTAAAGAAGTAACCATTTCGAAGGCTGTCAAGACAAACAATTGAAACCCTGAAATCCCTGGCAGCGATTGTTCTCACAGTCCTCACCTGCGCTGATGTAATTAACTGTCAATTTTTTTCCCCTCACGAATTTGACCAATACACTCTTCTCTCTCTGCACTTCTCATTCACACTATGAAGTGAAGATCGCCACTTCAAAGTACAATATCCCTGCACGCCCACTGAATGTCCCTCACCGCGTGGCCAGGTCATCTCTTCGATCTCCCACTCACACTTCAGGATGGCCAGTATATCCACGCACAGCCTGTCCCTAGATCCCCCTCCAGCTTGTATCATGTCATATATACCACCTATGGGTGGTAATGTGCTGCCATATCTTTAAAATTGCCATTAATGCCTTTTATGTCAGTTTGTAAAAGGATACGGAAACCGCTACAGGTCCGTGTAATAAAAACCTTATTTCAAACTTCGTAATTGTCACCCCGCTGTCTTGAAGGTTTAATGGTGATTATAGATGAGATGAAATGATCATGATCCACTATAATTATGAAGGTCTCGGTACATTCTCTCCTGCTCCGGCATAGTCTATAAATGTATATTGCTGCCACTGCAGGAACTTTAACCGCAGGCAGTGTTTTACACTATATATGTAAAATGCTATTCTTACTTACAGAGCAAACAGAGACATTTCTGAGGTGAACGGTCAACTGATACATTAAAGTCAAACTGAACTGAGACACGGGCAAAATAATTGATATGACGAGATAATCGCTGAGAGATAACTTTTCCTGTTTGTTCATTCCCTGTGAAAGTCGAGGGGTTTGCGCAATTGCATGTGATTTTCAGAAAACTTATAAGGTTCAGAATAAGAAAGTTAAAGGAATACTGCGCGAATGAATTAATAAAATAAACTCTGATTGGTCAATTTGCATGTCAATCAAACCGTGGTTGTTTTTATTAATTTCTTGGCCATCTGCAGTGCCAGTTGATATACTGTCAGTCCAAGGATCTGGCTGTACATTTTTTTTTTTTTTTCAAAACTGTAAATAGTAATAGTAATACTTGTATTACTATTACTATTTACAGCTTTGAAAAAAAAAAAAAAAAAAAAAAAAATATATATATATATATATATATATTTATTTTTTTTCAAAATGTCATTTAATTGTTTTACTTAATTATGGAAATTTACTAGCAATTTCTGTAAAACAAATTGGATGTTTAAGTCATTTAAACTTAAATTACATCAAACTGACTTAAAGCCCCCCAGTCAATCCCTTAAAACTCATCTTTGATCATCAAAATGACATATTTAAGCGTTTTTTCCTGTGGAAAAAACCTCTTCATGCCTTAAAATAGCTTGAATGTAAAGACCAAAGTATACTTCACTTTTTACGAGTAGCGAGGGTCAGCGTACAGTGCGCGTTACGCGAATTTCATCATCAGAAGAGTACTAAACGCGCACCGCCGGATTTTTGTAACTGCGCGTACTTTGTACGCTCAGGTTGCACATGCGCATTTAATTTTTTTGCAGTATTGACATGGGTTGTAACTCGTGGCGAGAGATTGCTCAAAACTGCGCATGCGTCGTATACACGTACGAGTCAAAAGAAGTATACTTTGCAAGGCTGTGCGTTCAACTGTGCGCTTACACTCGCGTATGCATAAAAAAATGAAGTATACTTTCAGCTTAACTCGACACCCTTGCTTCATTTAGTATATGCGGATTCATGAATATGCAAATTAGCCCCATCTCCACTCACACCAACTCGGGTCAACTTTACCGTAGTAAACGCTGCACAAAGGTATTGCTCTCTAAAACGTTGAACACAACGGTAATTGATATGATTAGCCTTTTGCTTGACTACGTTATCAAACAGCCAATAATGTGTTGCTAATGTTACACAAACCATGTTCCCGTTCGCCATCTCAGAGTCAGACAGCTGCCTTCTAAAAATCAGCATCCTTAGAAACGCTTCTAAGGAAAGTCAGTGGAGAAAGGCATATAGTTCACCATAACATCGTAATATACATCATATACATAATTCACCCACTAAAATATACATGATTTTTTCATATCAACAGAAAAATATACCGGGATAACGTGGCTTCTCTTGGGACTCCACTGCCTCAGAGAATAGATAATGATATGCTAAAGCCTGCCGGTATGTTGACGTGGTTACAAGGTAGTTTGTGACGTCAGAAACACCCTCGATTTCAGACCGTCTTTGGTTCACTGCAGTTGTAAGTAAAAAATACTCAGCAATAGTGTTGACATGAATTTGCACATGGTTTGTCTGAAAGCACATTAAAAACACCACATATATATATATATATATATATATATATATGTGTGTGTGTGTGTGTAAACATTAAAAACTTGATTTTCACCACAGGGGGTATTTAATTTTTTTTGTTGAAAATAGCTTAACTTATTTTGATGAGTTAAAGCAATGTAAAAACACGTTGTCATAACGTGTTGATCATATAATGTTTTAGTTTTCATGAGTGTAAACTGTTCCTGCACCATTTTTTTCAGTGTTACTTTTGAACCAGTGTGTATTTTAATATCTATCCCAATCAATAATTTGCCTCATACACTTCCATTATAAAATCATTACTGTGAATGATTTTGCTTCTTTGAGTCTAACTTGTATTATTCTCAGAAGCCTTTTTGCCATATTTTGCAAAATCTATAGTCACATTTCTATAATGATAACAGACAAAAAAAAAACTGTTCTGTACTTTTTATTTTTGGAGTGTTTTCTCTCTTTGTTAGAGTGTGTGCAAATACATTTTTTTTTAGATCTCAATGGTAAAACATGTTGAGAGCACAACCAGGAGACAACCAGAAAACAGCCAATATATATATTGAAGTGAGTCATACATCACGATTTGTTTTTTCAGATATGGCAATAATGCACAGTGATGGGTAGTTTGTAGATGTCATTCCAGACCTTTGTTTTGAGCCATTTTACTCAGGTCACACAGCAATTGGACTGGACACTCACTCCATCTCACTCCAACTGGATCTCTACATGCATCCCAAGAGAACAGAAAGCACACGATAGTCCTGACCTCACTCTGACCTGGAGAAGCTCTGTTGTCAGTCATTGGATATCTTGCTGAATATTCAACTGTTTTGTTGTGCGCTTCTACAAATTCGCCAGCTAAACCAACAGCCAGTTTGACACAGTTTATTAGTCCCAGACTGGAACTAATTCGCTTGTGTTGTAGCACTAAAGATCCATCCATTATATCTAGGGTGACATATAAAATCTACATCAGGAGCCAGAGAAATTTGTTGTGACACCGGCCTGTCAGGTTCCAGTCAACATCTTTTTGCTTAATGGTCCACGGCGAGATTTAAAATGAACTGTTACTGGCAGGAATAAAACCACCGAACAATATCAACACCTTCACTATTAATTATACAATATGTCAGGGAAATAAACAGGCCCTGCGAGAAGACATCAACATGCACGTTGTGGCGTGGTTGGACAGTTTTCACAGCAGTCCAAATCAACAATCCTTAGTCCTTTGGCACTTTTTGAATTGTTTTTCACATTCGGCAGGGTTTGTGATGCATAAATGTCCCTCCACGTTAGCAGACGATGAAATATCACAGTTACGAAACTTCACACATCAAGAACGACACAATTCACTTCTGAAATGGACGAATCCGCCACATATTGTGCTGTATTTGCATAACCATGCATTTGTACAAAGCATGAGTCTTTTTTTCCCCTCGGCCTTGTTGTATAATGACACACAACATGTTGGCTTAGTACACAAGTACTTCCCTTAAACGGCAGGTGATATATTACATTTGATAAAGGAAACGCAGCCCAATTTACACCATTCTCCTGTTATCTCTCCGGCAGAGGATCTTCTTGAAGGATCTGCGGAAGTCATTATTGAAGATGGTGTATATAATGGGATTGAGGGAGCTGTTGCAGTAGCCGAACCAGAAGAAGAACTTGAAAAGTGTTGGGGGCACGCAGTCGCAAAACGCCGTCAACGTGTAGGTGAAGAAAAACGGGAACCAGCAGATGACGAACACGCCTATGACCACCGCCAGGACGAAGGTGAAACGCTTTTCCCGGTTCTGACGGCCCTTCCACCTGCTGGTCTTGGAGGCCTGGCAGGCCTCGTGCTTGTCGGCATCCCCCGGTTTGATTTGGCTCAGCTTGGTCTTTCCCTTTGAGCTCTTCTTCTTGAGGGAGCAAGGGTTGGGGACCTTGTCGTCCGAGGAGGATGATTCCTCCATGTCCATGCCGTTTATCGCGCCCTTATCGTCCGGTTCGACGTTCGGATCCCCGTTGAGTTTCTCGTGGGGGTCGTTCTCCTTCTTGCCCGCTTCCTTTTTCCTCCGGTCCCCAGGAGGCGCTCTGGTTCGCTTCTTGGCGATCTGGTAGATTCGGATGTACACGAGGACCATGATGATGCAAGGCAGGAAGAACGACCCGATGGAAGAGGAAATAATGTACCATTTTTCTCTGTTGATTTCACAGATGTTCCCCTCTTCCTTCTCCATGGTTATAAGAGGCGGGAAGGAGATCACGGCGGCGATGACCCAAACGATAAAAATGATGCGCTTGATTCGCTGCGGTGTGCGTTTGAGGTTGTACTCGATGGCTTGCGTGATCGACCAGTACCTGTCCAGACTGATGGCGCACAGGTGAGTGATCGAGGCCGTGCAGAAGAGAACGTCCAAGGCCAAGTAGATTTCGCACCACACCTGCCCAAAGACCCAGCAGCCCATCAGCTCATTCGCCAATGAGAACGGCATCACCAGGGTGGCCACCAATATGTCGGCGAAGGCCAGCGAGACCAGGAACAGGTTCTGGGGAGCCCGGAGAGCTCGGCTTGTGAACACGGCGATGATGACCAGCACATTGCCGAAGACGATGAGGAGGATGAGGAGCCCCACCAGAACGCTCAAAGGAAGGGCCACTAGAAGGGTGTACGAGTGTTCTGTCCCATTGGTCACGTTGTCACACCCCATTGCTGAGAATCACAATCTCTTCCTCTCACAACTGAAATTATGTTTTCAGTTGATGGCACGTCATTTTTGACATTTTCGGTCACTTTGACATCTAAAAAAAAAAAATTTAAACTATTATTAAAAGAAGGAGAAATGTATTTAATAAGAATAATTAAAATAATAAAATAAGGGAAAAAATACTTTAAGCAATACCATAACATTACACTAACAGAAAAAGTAAGGCAGGAATGGACCTTACCTCAGTGGAAAAAAAGCCTGATACGACCCACAGACTTATCAAGCCATCCAAGAAATCTTCCTCAGAGTGTAACTTCTCTT
Organism: Coreius guichenoti; assembly: GCA_039654105.1. Lineage (NCBI taxonomy): Eukaryota > Metazoa > Chordata > Actinopteri > Cypriniformes > Gobionidae > Coreius > Coreius guichenoti. The sequence goes on from CM077192.1 coordinate 22,386,556, forward strand.
TTTTAAGTCGCTCAGCATGACAAAAACGCCATAATTAATTGCTCGCATCTCGTCGGTGGAGCGTGTAAAGACTGCGCTTCATCATCAGCACTCAACTCAGCTGTGCGCGCGCAGGATGTGTCTCGCGCACAGAGCTAATAGAGGCGCGTAATCATATTAGCTTGTTGTGTGCGCGCTGTGTGTGAGAGAGACGCGCGCTGAGGAGAGTGTGAGTGCGTGCGCTCGCTTGCGTTCTAAACGACTTCCCTCGTATGCTGTACTTGAGCCACACCCTCTTATACTCGTAACACCAGCCTCCGAAATGACGTTGCTTAGCAGCCGCCAAGAGAGGCGAGGCGGAGACGTCAAAAGCACTTAAAACTTCTTAAAACACTTTTTATAAGTGCCTGACTGGTTTAATTCACTTAAACAATTTGTCTGTTTTAGTGATGAGAGAATCTACTAAGTGGTTGTTTATCGGTGGTGATAATAATCAACTTGATGAACAACGTACAAACACTAGCCTAAATACACATACTTTTAAAATATTGTTATACAACTCAATTATGCAGTAGTTTATGATAATTAAGTAGATAAAGGTCATTTATATACGCCGAGGTGAATTTCAAATCAAGTTTTACCCTAAAAGTAAAGGAATATCTACCTGACTTGCACTCACTGAGATCCTACTCATTTCCATGACGTTTCCAGGGCTGAAAATCAGCAATTTTAAAATCCCTTCACATTTCCAGGCTTTCCATGACCGTGGGAACCCTAATAATAACCAAAAACGTTACTGCAAGTAACTAGTTTTTCAAGTACCAGACTAAGAGATGAATGACAAATGGATAAACAGCGCGGAGGACGCGCGCGCTCAGTCAGGAGCGGTGAAACAGCGACACCTGCCGGAAATGTAAGCTACCGGTATCAACCATAGACTGTAAAAAAAAAAAAAAAGAGAATTATGGGAATTGTGTAGTGAACAAAAATGTGAAACTATCTTATAGCTCAGGTTCTTCGAAGAGGCCACAGTCTGTGTATATTTCAGCTCTGTACATTCTCAACCAGCTTCATGAGGTGCATCATGGGATATGCTTTTTAAACAGTATTGAAGTTCACGTCTGCTGGACAGGTTTGCATTTAAAATGTAATTTTTTAACTAATTTCATTCTCATTAAGACGAAAAATTGTTTTTATGACCATGAGATATTTTAGTCAAGTGTGTTCAGACATTTTTTACTGACAAATAGAAGATCATTGATAGATAGATGGATGAATAGATGGATGGATAGATGGATGGATGGATGGATGGGTTGTTGGTTGGATGGATGGACGGACAGATAGACTGACAGCCGGATGGACAGATAGATGGGTTGTTGGTTGGATGGATGGATGGACTGACAGACAGACGGACAGATAGATAGATGGGTTGTTGGTTGGATAGACGGACAGACAGACGGACAGATAGATAGATGGGTTGTTGGATGGATGGATGGAAGATAGATGGATAAACAGACGGACAGCTAGATAGATGGGTTGTTGGTTGGATGGATGGACTGACAGGCGGATGGACAGATAGATAGATGGGTTGTTGGTTGGATGGACAGATAGATAGATGGGTTGTTGGTTGGATGGACAGATAGATGGATGGGTTGTTGGATGGATGGATGGATAAACGGACAGACAGATAGATAGACGGACAGACACCGGGATGGACAGATAGATGGTTTGTTGGATGATGGATGGCTAAGCAGACAGAGAGATTGATGGATTATGGACAGACGGATGGGTGGATAGACGGACGGACAGACAGATAGATAGATAATCTAACAGGCAAACAAATAGCCAAAGTGAGTTTTCACAGTTTTATATTCTCTCTGACAATAATTTGACTGGATTATTGATCTGGACTGAAAATGCATGACGGGTGAGAGAGGAGCATATTTGACATTCGTAAGGCAGTCAAATGAACATTTATTTGAAGAATGCTTATCAAAGCAAAGACTTGATCAGACGGAAGAGGGTCCTGTTACTCGTTCGGGCTGAGTCAGAAAGAAAGAGAAATCACCTTTAAGGCTGTTTTTCTAGAGAAAAGTAGCTTAGACACAGTCCGCACAACACTTGATACCATATGAAGTGTAAAAAACAAAACAAAAAACAAACATTTTGCAGTTACGAAAGAGCAACATTTTTATCTCTTGTACTTTTTTACATCCCTGTCCACCCAACCAGACAAATATGAATCTTAAAAAAAAAAAAAAAAAGAAAGAAAGAAAAACAACATGCTTGATTCCTATACATAGCAAGGCAAGAAAAAAAAAAAAGCAGGAAACAACATTCCTATGTTTAAAAAAAAACAAAACATGGAATATGAACTTCATTTATACAGCTTCTATGGCCTAAATGCACAGACAATATAAAAATAATAAAGCATACCCTTACGCTCCAATCATAAGGATTCACCAGAACAATACAAGATCAAAATGAAAATTGCCACCACAGCTGATTATAACTGCACTGTCATTATTCACCATCAAAAGCACATTTTTTGACAACATTCCTGATTTGTGATGCATTCTCATCCAAAACTGATACCATTACCTCACGCAAAAATCAGCCTCTCTCCTGCATAAATGGCACATAAATTAAAAAAAATTAAACTTAAAATGGGACACGTGTCCCTAATGCACGTCTCACTTGAAGTACTCAAAAGGCATTTATTGTCACATAATTCCATTTTGTTAACATCTAACTATTCCCTCACACACACACACTCGTTCACACACACAAAAGAAAACTCAAATGTACAGTTCTAAGCTTTTATACAAAACCAGGAATGCAATGCCTCTGGTGTATAGTTAAGCATGAACAGAGAAAGCCCTTTTTACAATGTTTGTATTTGTGTTGTTTTTATTCAGCGCAAGATATGCACTGTATCGGCCGAGCAGGTCCAGAGGGAGTTCATCTGTGGCAGAACGTCCATGCTGGTGGAACCGGCCCGAGAACACAGTCCGTAATGTCTCGCGCGGGGCCGGTTCCTTTACAGCATTATGTTTCTAGGAGGTCCGTAAGCAGCAACAGGTTCTGCTGGTTGATAAAAAAGCAGCGATTTGTGTCCTTTTCATGGCCCCACGAATGCGAAGTGCCTCTCCGAAGCCTTTACACTGCTGCCAATGCACACAATGTCTTTACGGATCAAAGAGCAAGAGGAAACATGGAAGAAAAAAAAGAAAAGAAAAAAAAAAAGACAGCGTGGACAGAACACCAACAAAACATTGGCTTGATAAACAAGAGTGGAGGTGGACATTTACAGTCAACTTGAGATAATACTAAACCAAAAGAAATTCCATCTTTTCTTCAACAAAGGTTTGTATAATCAAAACATCTCGGTTTTTACTTGCAATACTTGATGATCTGCACCATTTGAAAGTGATAATGTATAGAAACAAACTAGTCAGACAGAAGTTTAAATCAAAACATTTAATAAAGAGAAAGAAGAATAAGGTTCTTAATAGAATGTTAACGTTCGAATTTGCTGAGGCAAATGTTTTCATTCATTGTTATAAAATATACATGATAGAGAATTAAAATAAAAGATAAAATACTTCAGAAACAACAACAATAATAATAATAATAATAATAATAAATGCCCCCATCCATGTGTTTAATCGGTAACATGAAATATCACGACCCTTTTACTTGAGGAGGATGCCAAATATCAATACAAAGTGCATTAAAGGCAGCAGCATTAGAGGGGCGGTATGTGGGACAAACGGTGCGCAAAAAAAAAAAAAAAAAAAAAAAAAAAAAAAAAAAAAAAACAGTAACCGTTGTTTAATATTCTGGAGCAGAAATCAAGGGGTGAAGTTTAAAACTTGAAGGAATAAATGCAGAATAAAAAAAAAAAGGATGGAAGTGATGTTGAATGGGTGTTTGGCATTCCTCACAGTAAACATGGGCCTTTAACTGCTAGCATTGTTCAGCACCTGATATGATATGTAGATGCGACTCTCACCAATAGGACACAAGCAGAGCGCAACACTGTGGATATGGCAAACAAGTAAACAATTACAAACCCCACCTCCAAAACAGAGAGCCCCGATACCAGGGTGACGCACTAGCTCCAACTAGCTAAACCCATGTAACGTGATTGCTGTCAAAAGTGATTTTTGATTCATCCATTCACTATATCGCAAAAAAAAATAAAAAAAATAAAGAGTTGCAGATTTATCATTTTAAAACGTCAAGCGTGGCAACACCTCCAAATAGCGAACAGGAATGAATATTTCAAAAAGGGACTGACAAAAGAATCAACAATCATTATGGAATAAATTATACTCTGCAAATTCATCCTTTTTGTATTAAAAACCTCTTGGATAATTATGTTCAGACACAAACCACCCAACTGCACTGGATAGGCACAATTCTATAATAATAACAACAATTAATAAAAAAAATAAAAAAAAAATAAAAAAAAAAAAACACTAAAATTTGTTCACTGCTTCCAAACAGGTCCTCTGTACAATAAAAATATTTTGGTTGTGGGATGATAAAAAAAAAAAATCTGTGGCTAAATAAAGAAAAGAAAAAAAAAATCAAATCAAATAACTCGCATACAGTATGGCGGCAGCAGCAGCAAAAATGAACTTGTAAAAATGTTTTGTTTTTGCATACAACTGTTTCCTGGCATCGAAACCCCTGTAATGACTTTCAATAAATTGGCAAAATGATTGAAACATTTTAAGAGCGCCTCTTCAGAATCACTAATGTACATTAATTTTGGCAACAGAAGTCTAGACGTTGTTTTCTACGGGGGTAAAGGGGACCTAATTGGCTATGATTCCTCCATCAATTGGAACCCAGTTGCGCAGTTTCTTGTCCTAGATATAATAACGACGACGCAAGGTAACGTCGTGTGGCGATTCGGTTTCCTCTTTGTACGGTGTGCGAGCGTCTCAGACCATGGCACGGTAGGGACCCTGCATCTTGAGGAACTGGATGATGAAGGAAGGGCCTCCGGCGACAATCTGCGGTGGGAGGTGGCTGAGGGGGCAGTTCTCTATGCTCATGATGGACAGCTTACTGCACAGGGCCAGCTCAAATGGCAGACTGTGCAGGTTGGGGTTGTCGTTCAGGTACAGGTCCTCGAGGTTCTCCAGTGTGCCTGTGGGTTGGACAGAGAAAAAGCTGTGAGTGAGTTGCGTATAGATGTGTGGCTGTGTGCGTTTGAGGGCGGCGGTGAGGTCGTACCAATCTCCTCGGGTAGGTGCTGCAGTAGATTCTCTCCCAAGCCCAGGTACGTCAGGTTGGTCAGGTGACCGATTCCTCTCGGCAAAGTGGTCAGCTGATTATTGGTCAAAACAAGTTTCTGCAAATAAATGCTTGAAATGAGTTTCACAATCAAATCAACTAGTATAACAGCACGACATATAACGTTCGGACAGGGCAATCCCAGAATGCACTGCAACAAGCAAAGTGAGGGGCAAAAATCATCCTGTATTATAAACATACTTCTATATTTTGGTGCAGAGCCCCTAAAGGAACATGGTGATGCGAAACAATTGAGATGGAAGAATTTTTTTTTTTCAATGCTTTTGCGTTCACTCGCAATACTTTTGCATGCCCTGGAGGAACTTTGCATTTGCTTGAAATACTTTTGCGTTTTCTACCACAACTTTTGTATTAGCCCTGAGAAACTTTACATTCACTTATTAAAAAAAAAAAAACCTTCCCTAAAGAAAGTTTGAGGTCAATTGTAAAATGTTTGCATTCTCTTGTAAAAACTTTACGTTCCGTCGAGAAACTTTGCGGTCGTTCGTAAAATGTTTGCGTTCTCTTGAAAAAACTTTACGTTCCTTCGAGAAAGTTTGAGGTCAATTGTAAAACCTTTGCATTCTCTTGAAAAAACTTTACGTTCCTTCGAGAAAGTTTGCGGTTGTTCGTAAATAATTTGCGTTCTCTTCTATATAAAAAAAAAAAAAAAACTTGCGTTCCTTCAAGACAGTTTGAGATCGTTCGTAAAACGTTTGTTTTTGCGGTCGTTTGTAAATTGTTTGCATTCTCTTGAAAAAAAAACTTTGCGTTCCCTCAAGAAAGTTTGCGGTCATTCATAAAACGTTTACGTTCTCTTGAAAAAACTTCACGTTCCTTCGAGAGAGTTTGCAGTCGTTCGTAAAACGCTTGTGTTCTCTTGAAAAAAAAAAAAAACTGCGTTCCCTCGAGAAAGTTTGCGGTTGTTCGTAAAACACTTGCGTTCTCTTGAAAAAACTGCGTTCCCTCAAGAAAGTTTGAGATCGTTCGTAAAACGTTTGTTTTTGCGGTCGTTTGTAAATTGTTTGCATTCTCTTGAAAAAACTATGTTCCACTGAGAAAGTTTGCAGTCATTCGTAAAACGTTTGCGTTCTCTTGAAAAAACTTTGCGTTCCCTCGAGAAAGTTTGCAGTCATTCATAAAACGTTTATGTTCTCTTGAAACAACTTTACGTTCCTTCGAGAGAGTTTGCAGTCGTTCGTAAAACGCTTGCGTTCTCTTGAAAAACTTTGCCTTTCCTCAAGATAGTTTGCGGTTGTTCGTAAAACGCTTGCGTTCTCTTGAAAAAACGTTGCCTTCCCTCGAGAAAGTTTGCAGTCATTCATAAAACGTTTATGTTCTCTTGAAACAACTTTACGTTCCTTCGAGAGAGTTTGCAGTCGTTCGTAAAACGCTTGCGTTCTCTTGAAAAACTTTGCCTTTCCTCAAGATAGTTTGCGGTTGTTCGTAAAACGCTTGCGTTCTCTTGAAAAAAAACTGCGTTCCTTCGAGAAAGTTTGCGGTTGTTCGACAGACGCTTGCGTTCTCTTGAAAAAACTGTGTTCCCTCGAGAAAGACACAAAAGAGAAACAAAAGACTCCATTTGAAGCCTTAAAATGCAGCTGCTTATGTAGACATATGTCCAACCTGCAGATCCTTAAGGTAGGCAATCTCATTCGGGAGGGACTCCAGTTTGTTCTCCTCCAGGTCAAGCTCTCGTAGTTTCCGCAAGTTCCCAATCCCATGAGGCAACTTCTTCAAGAGATTGTTGGACAATATGAGGACCTGAAGGAACCAAAGGAAAAACAATAAGTCAAAACATAGACCTAACTACATGACAAAAATGGGTTTGCCATCATGAAACTCATGCTGGGTCAACATCATGATTCGTTAAAATACAAAACATTATGTCACCTCTAAAGACACAAGTCCACAGATGTCCTCTGGAATCTTGGTAAGCTGGTTTGTTGCCAGGTTCAGCTCCACCATACTGGTCCACGTCCCAAAATCCAGTGGAAGAGATGTTAACTGGTTGTCCTGTAAATATAGTTTCAAACAAACAATTGAATGGTATTTTTTTTTTTTTTACATTTTATGAAGAAAATGTCAGAAGTGCTTGGCCATGCAAAACTAGCCACAACTATGCTTATCGGTCCAGGACAAAACAGCCTCTGCGATATTCTGCTCTGTAGTTAAAGCCTGTGTCCTAAAAAGTTTGTTTCCCTACATATCTTCAACAGTGACCTCATGTAAACAATTACCTTCATATTGAGCTTGCTGAGCACTTTGGCTCGGGAGAAGATGCCAAAGGGGATCTTGTTGATACGGTTGTGCTCCATGTTGAGTGAGTAGATGGTGGAGAACTGGGACGGTCCGCCCACTGGGTAAGACTGGAAACAGTTCCGCGCCAGCGTCAAACTCGTCAGGTTCACCAGACTGGACAGAAGCCCCTGAGGAGGAAGAGATAGGGATCAATAAAATGACAAATAATACAAGACTGATAACTATTAAAAGCTGGAATGAGCTAAAACAAGCCTCACCTCTGGTAACACTGAGATGTTGTTGTTTTCAAGGTTGAGCTCTTCCAGCTCTCGGCACTTCGCTAAAGATCGAGGGATCGCTGATAGGCGGTTGTATCTCAGACCCAGACGGTTTATACTCGACAAATTACCTGAAACAGTAAATGAACGTGAGAAATGCCATCGATATGCTTAAGTTTATGGTACAAGGGCCAGATTTACTACCAGCTTGATCAGCGCAAACCCTCTTCTGGCGTTAAAAAACTACTGTCAGGATTTACTAAAGACATAAAGTGAAAAATTAGCGCTGAAAAGGCGTGGACAGGGTTATTTTGCGGCTGAACTTATTGCATAAGCCAGTGGTTCCCAACCTTTTTTACTTGAAGGCCCCCCTCCTCTCCGAATCAATACTGCAAGGCCGCCCCTTCCCCGCCCCAAAACCCTTGCCTTTTTTATTCACAAAAACATTTGTGAACATGTATTCTAGTGTTATTACTTTTCAACTCCATGTTATTATTTTTTTAAACAAAAGAAATTCAAGATATATTAACCTTCAGTGTTCTTTTTTGCAAACATACTTTGCAGACATTCTTTACAACTTAAAAGTACTTACTCTGCTCAGTTATACAGTACAATAAGTAGGCTACAAATAAGCATAAGTCAACCTGCCATACCAAACAAGACCACAGGGAGATGCCAAAGGACCGCATATAACTACTATACGGATTCATTCATAATTAATAAACACACTAAAATACAAATGAAAAATAAAATAATTCTGAATGTTTGGAAACTTAGCCATCTGAAGTCGATGTCATCAGTGAACAGTTCCTCTGTCAGAACAAGCAATCATGTCTATGTTTGGAGCTGATGCCTGTGTGTACATAAACACCACTGATACCAAAACACGGCGAGCATCCGTTATAAAACACTCACAGTACATTCATTTTAACAACTACGTGAATATACTGAACTGTGTTCATGCAGAAATATGATATTATAGCGATCAGTGAGCCAAGAGCGCACACACATGGTTTGTTTGGGCATCAATAATAACGTACTCACGCGTGCCTAATGTATGACTCCTGCATGTCACTGTAATCGTCTTTACCTTTATTACAATCGTCATCCAAACAAAACTTTATTCAGTGAGCCGAGAGCGCACATAAACGGTTTGTTTGCGCATCAATTATAACGGACACGAGCGTGCCTAATGTATGTCATTGCAATAGTCTTTACCTTCATTACAACCGTCATCCATCAAAACTTTTTAGCGACACTGGTTTTCTTTATCCATCTGAAATGTGTAGTTTGCGTATCCTGTGTTCATGAAGCGGTTGGGTGTTTTGAGGTGCCGTTCAGTCTGTATTTCACACAGCGCGATTAGAAACGCCTTGGGTTGCTCCGAATCCAAAAATCACAGAATACATACGAGAGAGGTGGTTCTTTGTTGTAATTAATTTGTTCAATTTATATAATTTATCTTTTATTTAACATAATAATAAAATTAATGAATTATATTAATATATTAAAATTAATTTTAAGTTATCTCGCGGCCCCCCCGGAGGATCACGGAGGATCACTGAGGCCCACTAGTGGGCTGAGGCCCACAGGTTGGGAACCACTGGCATAAGCATTTGTAGGAGTTTCCCTTTCAGATGCAAAATTCATGGGAGTAGAGTATTTAAATGAATAATGCAAGGTGATTTAGTTATTTTCTATTTGCTCTATCCATTATTTACCGGCCAAAAAAAGCATGTCTTAAACCAGACGCTAATTTGCGCTGCTCTTGGTAGATTGCGTCGCTCATTATGGAAATGATCTGGTTCCGTCTGTGTTCTTTAATTTGCAAGTTGTCAGTAGATGACGTGCAGAACTTTCCACTCCCATCAGCGCGTTTATAGTATTGCGCTCTCACGCTAATTTGCTCTGTTTACTAAATCTGGACCCAAATGTGTTGTCTGTGGTCCAAATAAATTTATGGCTCAAAAATGTTGATCTAGTCTTTACATGAGCATGTAGGCATACTTCCTCCACTGATCAGACTATACTTAATTAGACCAGCATAAAGTACAACTTAATGCTCACAAAACCAACAAATCTCCCCAAAGCACAAAGTACAATTTTTGTTTGCCTCCAACAATAAAGATCTCAGCTTGAGCAGGTCCTCACCTATAGTCTCAGGTAGGTCAAGAAGTTCATTGTGCTGCAGGTCAAGGTTGGTGATCTGAGTGCAATTGCCGATCTCTTTAGGAAGGTGCTCCAACTGGTTGTGGGCTACATCCAGCGTAATCAAGTTACAGAGCTCACCTATAACACAAGCCAGCAGAATCATTGCAACTTTTATACTCGCAAGAGATTTTATGGAATGACACTATATATATATATATATATATATATTTTTATAAAAATAAGCCCATGGCATGTGGTCAGATTTGTTAACCAATCAGAAGACTCAGACTCAAAAGACTCCCAGATCAGCCCATATATACAGATAAGGCAATAATTACTTTTATGCTACGGCTGACAACCAATAAATCAATTAAATTAAATATTTATACTATTTTGTCTAAATATTCAAAAAATAAAACACAAAAGTGCCACAAACTATTAAAAGCAGCATTTTCGCTACTTTAAATGCAATAAAATATAAATATTAGACGGAAAATATATATAAATAAGTAAAAAAAATAAAAAATAAAATAAAAATAATTAATATATATATATAAAATATTATTTTATATATATATATATATATATATATATATATATATATATAAAATAATATTATTTTTTATATATATATATATATATATATATATATATATATAAAATAATATTATTTTATATATATATATATATATATATATATATATATATATATATACACACATACACACACACACACATACACATCAATGTTAAGTGGTCTCTTAATTTTTTCCAGAGCTATATATATATATATATTTTGTCTTGCCATCTAACTGAAATAAATTATGGTACTATAAGTTTAAGTACTAAAATTACAACTAAATAGTAAATATTAAAACAAAAGCACATCAAATAATTTTTTACTTCAATAAAAAAACTGACAATAACACTGATTTAGGCATCACAACATTATAATGTACAGTATGAAAATGAAAATTTTGAGATTGGCCGAAAATTACAAATGTTTTTAAGAAAAATATTTATGTTTTTAAGTTTAAATTTAAGTGAGCGTTTGATGATGGTAAATGAAAAAATATGGGAAATGAGCATATACAGTTTAATATTCAATATCAACCAATAAAGCTATTTTTATATATATATATATATATATATAAAAATAAAAATATTAAAAAAAACTTTTTTTTTCGATGGTCATAATGTGCCTTAAAAAGAAAAGGAATAGTTTTAAGCTGCAGCTCACTCACCGATCTCCGCGGGCAGCTGTTTAATCTTGTTCTCTCGGATGCTGAGCATGGTGAGTTTGGACAGATTCTTGATATCCTTCTCTACGGTGGTGATCCGATTAAAGCGCAGGTACAGCGTGGTGAGGGATGTGACGCGGTACACCACGGCAGGGATCTCCCGCAGCTTGTTATGCCGCAGGTCGAGCATACGCAACTTTTTCAAGTTGTCCAGCGAGTCAGGGAGGCTGGTGAGAGAGTTCTCGCTGAGCGCCAGCGTCACCAGTCCCGACAGGCATCCCAACTCGGGCGGCAGACTTTGCAGCTTGTTGCTGTACAGGTATAGCTCGGTCAGCTGGGTCAACTCCTTAATGGAAGAGGGCAAGAGATGGATGGATCTCTTGGACAGGTCCAGACGCATCGAGTTCTCCTCACGGCACTTGTTCAGCTCCTTGATGACCTCCGCATTGCTGGATTTTTTGCGCGTGCTGGGCGGCGGGTTGGGCCGCTTTATCGTGCTGTCCAACGTGAAGGCCACCGCCGGCGAAGCGCCGCTCGTGTCTTTCTTCCCGTCTTTGGCATCTTTCCCTTTGGTTTTGGATTTCCCATCAGCTTTGGGTTCCCTCTCCTTAGAGTCTTTATCTTTGCCCAGAGTACTGCTCATGGCGAAAGCCCTGCTGCCCAATGGCACATGGGACCCTCAGTCTCTCGCTCTCTTTCTCTCGCTCTAGTATTTTGTTTGTTATTCAAGGGCAGAACCAAAGGGAGGGGCTGTTATATTTGTTTGCGCTCATACATACCTGTGTTCCTTCACCAGTGTCGGTGGACCGAGGCAGCCTGTACTCCTACAGGGGTTAAAACTCCATAGGGGCGAGGCGTGTTTGTTGTAGTCGGTGTGGCGAGGAGGCCAGCAGCCTCATGCTTGTTTGAACGGCACTCTTTTCCTCGGCTCGGCTAGAGCTGTTCTACACAGACAGGTTGCTGGGATTCACATCCTTTGGCTGTTAAACAAAACAAACAGTTTCAGTTAAGATGCACAATGACTCAAAGATGGGAATGACCTACAGACAAAAGTTTCATTCAAATCTCAGATGTGATAAAGGTCTTTAAGAGCTTCCCTCAATGACGCAAATGTGAACTGCTAACCAATAAACATACAGTTCCTTCCTGTATGCTTGTACCACAAGCGTTTTCAGGAAGAAGTGGTATCAAGTCATTCAGGCCGTCAGTGGTCAGCCACTTGATGCAATTAAGGGCAATTAAATCCTAAATCTCTTTCGGCGATGCATCAGATGATCCTTTACTGGTGGATGTGCAGAAACTTATTAACTGCAAGAAAAATTATATAGGGTGCTTCCACAATGAGAGCGTTTCACTGTTAAGAATGCATTAGATCCATTTTGAGGGTGTGGAAAAAGCCAGGTTAGTTTCTTCTGAAAGCACAACTGGACCCAAAATAATAGAGTTGGCTTTTTATATTGTAACTAAAGCAAATAGTTAAATATTATCAGGAACATTTTTTTTCTTTCTATCAGGTTGACAGTACGGCTGGAACGGTGCATCAATGGTGTTGATGCATCATTGTACCTATGTAATCAATGGTGTTGATGCATCGTTGTACCTATGTAATCAATGGCGTTGATGCATCGTTGTACCTATGTAATCAATGGTGTTGATGCATCGTTGTACCTATGTAATCAATGGCGTTGATGCATCGTTGTACCTATGTAATCAATGGTGTTGATTGCATAAAAACGATTTGCGTAGAATGCCTCGATCACGCCGTTTACGTTCATCCCCTAAAATGGCCGCTTCGGCTCCTGGATATGCTGAAAATGAGTATGATATAATGAGTATAATGCAAGTGCAACTGAAGTAAATCATACTCAACACTATTCATTCACTATCGACTAATAACAGGATATATGCTGCATTCAAAAAGAACTAGAATACAGTTGACAGTCCCATATTCTGTGAATAATACGGTTGCGTTCATACAGCATTTTATTTATACACGTGTGACAAACGCATTCTATAACCGAACTGACACCTGCAAAGTTTCAGGATTCAACTGCGTTCTCTGCAAACCTGTTTGAATAAAACATTGAAAGATCAATGCTGCGGAAAGATTAAGTTAGAGCTATTATTTATTGGTAAGCTAAGGAAAGGATTAGTGATGTACCAACCATGATTTTTCATGGCCAATTCAGAATTTTTTTTTTTTTTTACAAGCAAATTGACAGAATCCGATACTGGTTGCCGATTTTTTTCCCCTTTGTTTAAGCAAATGTATTTGTTGTTTATAGGGCTGTAACGATTCCTCGATTAAATTCGAGTAATCGATTTAAAAAAAGCCTCGATTGCAATTTACCCGTGTCGAGTAACCGGCAAAATACCGGAAGTGGCGCATTCCACGGATGAGAATCCATGAACTGCATTATTAGACCGTTTTCTAAGGCCACAACGATATATTAAAACCGTTAAAAACCATACTATAGCACGGTGCTGTTGTGAATTCACAAATGCTGTGATTGAATTAAAGGTGTCATGAACTGGCATTTTTTATTTTTTTATACTGTTGTCTGAGGTCAACTTATGACGTTTGCGTGGTTTTACATTCAAAAACATCATAATGAATAAGTAATAGGCTATTTTCTGCCCTGGTTTTGAGCCTTTCTCATGAAACGCTCGGTTTTTATGGGCGTGCCGCACTTGAGACTTGGAAGTAAACGCCCACAGCTAGGATTGGATAAGATTTGCATATTTAATGAGTTTCAGCTCCCCCGTGAGTACACGTGAGGGATTGTTTTGAAAGAGTGTGGAGAAACGGCAACCGGAATGACTCGCCCACAGGGCTCGCAAAATGTCTTTATCAAACAAACACAATGATTTATCTCTCATTCACCCGAGATTGATTGGAATGTTATTTTTTATTACTTGGCCCGCCCGATCGGTGGATATAACTGCGAACCGTACACACACACACACACACACAGCCCTGGGACGTTGGGCTTTGCGAGCCCTGGCCCATACATGTCCACATATTCTTGTTCAAGAAAACAACAGCTGTAGTATTTCTATTGTAAAGAAGTTGCCAAATATTAAAGATTAAGTGAACATTTGAATTAAATGACATTGGCCAATATTGAACAAGGATTTGATCTGCTGTAAAGGGTTAGGGGACAACAGCAATCACCAGGCCGTTGGTGCCCTCTGCAGGCAGTTGTTATAATAGGCCTACGATGATTGTTTATAATGCATGTTATATTATGTATTTTAACTGTGTTGTTCTATAAAACCATAAGATTATTTGCTTTTAAAACTATTTAAACCAAATATTATTGCCTCGTTGTTATAATATGTATTTTGAAGTCATTTTAATGGCTATTGTTTGCTTGGTCTATTTTTATTACCACAAAAAATATCCGATTACTTGATTAATCATCAGAATAATCGATAGATTACTCAAATACCAAAATAACCGTTAGTGACAGCCCTAGTTGTTTATTTGCTCTATAACAGGCCAAACAAACCACTGAATTTTATTCACGATCCAAACAAAGTTGCTACACACATGTAGCATGAGCAGTTGTTTTTGATTTGAATTAGATTGTATAATTTCAAGATTTAAAGCAAAAACAGAACGGTCTGACTTTAGATTTGTGAAACTATGCTACATAAGACACACCTGCACAAAACAAAAACAGCAGACGGACTAAATGAAAATGCAAATTTACTATGACAGTAGGTGGCGCTTATGGAACAGCGCTGCGCTTATAAACACTACTTAAACAGGCATTATACGGAGGTAAAACGAAAAGAAAATGCCATCGCAACTTTTCTGAAGACAGTCAGTACATTCATTTAAACTACCACCCTAAATTCAATATTTTTCTTCCAATATTTCTCGTGTCGTGAACAGTGAGCTTGTCGTGCCTTTTTCAGGATCTGCTGATGCGTCCGTTCTCCTCTTTGCGTCCGTCTCTGGCCTGCACTAACATTCTGTTTACAGACTTTGTAATATTTCCAAACAAATTACATTTTGGGAAATGATTACAATGCATTTTGTGTGCAAGTCCTGTACAGAGATCAGCCAGAATAAACCAAAAAAACTGGTTCTGATGTCCAGTCAAATAGTGCATCTCTAGAAAGTATTATCAACTAATCAGGAAAATAATTGTTAGATTAACCAACTAATTCAAAAATAAATCGATATATTAATCAGTTGAAAAGCTGCATTGTTTGTTATAGCAGTCATCGTTAGTTGGAGCCTTAGAAAACTTACAAAACTATATGCAATTTTTTACTGTCAAAAACTAGTGCTGTCAACAAATAAATAAATCATCATTTAACAATTAATCAAATGATTTCTGATTAGGATTTAGTGAGCAGAATTAAATTAAAATATCAAATTTGTTATGTTTCAGTGTAAAAATAAATAATAATAAATCACATTGAATATATTTCATTATCTTAAATGCATGTTTCCCATGACGGCCCCAAAAACACACTTAAAATACCTTTTTTCCTGTAAAAATTTTCACAGATCCCTTAGCATCCCGAGACCCCAGTTTGAAAAGTTTGTTTACTTGCTCATAAAAAGATAAACCAGTTTTCCATCAGGTTTCCATCAACCACAGGAACAGAATCTATGTAGCTTTACCTGCGTGCGAGATGCCAGGTAGGTGTTTCACAATGTTCATTAAATCACAAATGACATTCAACACTCAGTAATCCAATAAAAACAACAACCAAACCGAATCAGTAAAGCCTCAGTACTCTGTTAGATGCTATCTTTGATTAGCATGTGTTCCTCTGCCCTGTATCGTGAAATTCAAAAGTGTGTGTGCAGCTGAAGTCCAAGCTCAGATCAGAGCTCCAGAAAGGTTAATGCCGCTGGGAATAATCTTTGGGAGCGCTCTTCAAAGCTCAGGCCTCCCGCAGGTCAGAAGACCTTTATGGCCAAAGAGTCCAGCTCGTCTACTAGGGGTGTTGAAATGAATCGTTGCATCGCGACACGGACGTGGACAATTCTGCATCGATGCAGTAATAGACCATAATCGATTATAACCTACTGACGTTTCTCTGACATCATTCGTCTCGTACGCGCTTCTCGCACTAGCGTAAAATGGCGGAGGGAGGCAAAACACAAAAGCGTGCGTGTTACTGTAACTCAAGTACACTACTTGACAGTTTCATGCGCTTTTAGTATTTACTAGTGTTTGTTAGTTCTAAATGGTCCTGTCGTCTAACTTAAAGGGATAGTTCACCCAAAAATTCAAATTCTGTCATTAATTGCTCACCCTCATGTCGTTCCAAACCCTTAAGACCTTCGTTCATCTTCGGAGCACAAATTAAGATATTTTTGATGAAATGCGAGAGCTCTCTAACCTCTCCATAGACAGCTATTTAATGAACACTTTCAAGGTCCAGAAAGGTAGTAAAGACATCGTTAAAATAGTCCATGTGACTCCAGTGGTTCAACCTTAATGTTATGAAGCGACAAGAATAATTTTTGTGTGCAAAAACAAACAAAAATAACGACTTTATTTAACAATTTCTTCAAGTCTGCATCAGACTCTTACACTGTTGGCGTAAACAGTGCAGCGCTTCCGAGTTCTACGGCAGAACACCGACTCACCATTGGCCGACGCTGTTCACGTGACGCAGGAGCTAGCTAAATGGTGAGCCGCCGTCACATGGACTATTTTAACGATGTCTTTACTACCTTTCTGGGCCTTGAAAGTGGTAATAATGTTGCAGTCTATAAGGGGTCAGACAGCTTTCGGATTTCATCAAAAATATCTTAATTTGTGTTCTGAAGATGAACGAAGGTCTTATAGGTTTGGAATTAATGGGTGAGGAATTAATGACAGAATTTTCATTTTTGGGTGAACTATCCCTTTAAGTTGTGTTTAATGTTTGCTACATTCAGGAAGTGTACTTTCTTGGAGAAGATAAAATAAAAAGGGAGTTCATATATCTGACTGCTTGTATTCACAGACAAAAATGTAGCCATGTGCAGTAGGGCTGGGTATTGACACAAATTTCACGATTTGATTTCGAGTCACAAGCGATTCATTTTTTTAAAAAATATAAACATTTAAATGGTGGCTGTCATAAAAAAAACTTGCCAGATTTATTCAAACATGCATTAAATATTGAAGAACATTAAAATTATAATGAATATGTAATGTTGTGCATATATTTATCAAAATGCTCCTCTCTAAAGTTAATTATTAGCTTCTCTTGAGCTGAGCTGCGCCAGAGCGATCTCGCGCCACAGCGCCAAAATGGTATTTATGTTTATGAATTTTGCAATAAAATGGACGTAATTTGAAATCTGAGACTTTGTTTCATATCAATAGTAACAAAGCACAAAAATTGTGATTTATTGGATGGGAGGCGCGCTACATTGTTCCATTCATTCATGGAACTGAAAACAGGATGACTAATTGATTCTTGGGATTTAAGAATCAATATCGGTTCGTAAAAATGAGAACCGATTAAAATGAGTATCTTTTTATTTTTTACCCAGCCCTAATGTGCAGTAATATTGAAAACTGAGGATAGAATCGTTGACATGTAATCGAATTGAATCGTTAGACCAGTGACGATTCACACCCCTATCGTCTACAATAATAATAAAGCAATACTGTAGTGAACATTCATACGTTCAGTAAGATACTGACAAATGGCATATGCACCAAACTCCTCACATTAAGAGCAATGTCATACATTAACTGACCTCCAACGATCACTGAATGTGTAACTGAGGTTACCTGAAGCTAAGACAAAATAACTTTTAATTTCATGACCTTCCACCTACTAATCTGGTTTATTTCTTGAGATGAGCGAGTCCCAGAGTGAATTGCAGCAGTTTCTGCTGACCTGTGTCCTAGGAAAATGCTGCGACTGAATTGTAAACAGGTCACTGTAAACCACTTCAAAGCCTTTGATTCATTGCGGGATCTGTATGTTTCCACTGTCAACTTCAGATGCTGACACTCTTATAGTGTGACATCTTTAAATTAGAGGCAGGTAAGCCCGCACGACTTCAGGTAAGCTCCCTAGAAATCCCAAGGCTGTGATATTTCGCAGAAAGGCCACTTGATACCACTTCTGAGAAAGACACTGGTTTCGCAGAACATGTCTGCTATGAGGGACAAGTAAAACAAAACAAACATTTGCAGTTCAATATCCAAACATGCACAGAACCCCATCCAACTAAACACAGAAAACATGGGCTATGGTAAATGGTAAAATGGTTGCCATCTCTTCCCTTTCTAACAGGGATGGGCAGAAGCACTCAAAAGTGACAGCAATGATTGATCATAAAGATACATTAAGAGTAGTGGTGGGGAAAAAAAAAAAATCCATACAGCATAGTATTGCAATATTTTGTGTGGGGATATTGTATCGATACAAGAACGGCAAGTATCGATATTTTCAGGAACTGAATTTCAGCTCGTATTGTGCAGAATTTTACCATAAGCTCCGCTCTTATAACGCGGGAAATAATAATGATAATAATAATAATTTGAAATATTTCTTTCAGACTGTAATATCACAAACAGCGCATCACTCTCGCTCACACACGTGCGCAGTGAGCTGTGTGTGCAGGAAGCGCATTCTCGCATATTTCTGAACGTGGACCACTCTGTCCATGTTTATGTGTTAGTTACTGACACGCAAGTGCAAGCCAGCTGCGCACTGCAACAGACATTCATAATGGCCGTATTAATATGTTATTGCAATACTTAGCATATCGCGACATTTAAAAAAAAAATCGCAATAATATTGTATCGTGGCTTAAGTATTGCGCTAATATCGAATTGTGGGGCCTCTGGCGATTCCCACCCCTAATTAAGAGTGGAACTTTTTTCAGCTTTTCAAAATAGTTCATAGTCATACCAAGTGAAAATCAGCAACAACACAAATGTGTCAAAAAGAAGCTAATTTGGATCCACAGGTGGTGCAAGATCCTGAAAACAAGCATCAAGACACGAACAAAAATTTTGTAAAATCCCCCAGTCTACTAACCGGTTTATCTGTGGAGTAAACTGTTTTGTGCCTGTTCGAATTATTTATGAAGCAGGCTATTATGTCATGTAATATTTGGGGGAGCAGCATGCATTCTGACGAGAAAATGTCATTCAAGTGTCGTACATGAAATGTGACTATATCAGCTTGTAAGCTTGAAGCACAAACATGAGCCCAGCTCTTCCCATAATGAAATAAAGACTTTTGAATGTTTTGTACATTAATAACCTCACGCATTTTGTCACTATTTAATAGCTCGTCGTGAAAAACTGCTTTAACGATAAGTTGACTGCTTTTTTTGACGCAGTCCGAGTACCGTGACAAGTATGACTATACTGGCGTTATTGTTGAACAAACTTTTGCCATTGCAATTAATGAAATCTGCAATTAATGAAATCCAATTGAGTTTTTTTTTTTTTTTTTAACTCAATTGGTAAGCATGTTCCTGCCCTGCTTTTTGACCATTCCCTCCTCTTTATTTAAAAATAATAATAATAATAATAATAACAACAACAACAACAACAACTACATGCCAGTGTGAACATCCTTACAGAGATGTTTGCAACAATCACATTATTATCAGTCATGTTAACACTAGGGTTGGGTATCGTTTGAATTAACGATTCCGATTCTTATCGATTCCTAATTTCGATTCCAATAAGGTAAAAAAAAAAAAAAACCTTAGATATCATTCACATTTATTCTAAGTCTTATTGTAAAACATTTCATAGGAGCTGAATACCATGAACAAAAATCAACAGGCTAAGAACACTTACACAAGGAACTTTTGCCTATGGTTAAAAATACCAGAGGAAAACATTTTCAGGTATTCAGGCACAGAAACTGTATAATCAAATGTAAAATAACACTGCACTTTATTAATAAAATATAGGCTATACATTACAAATAGCTCAATTATACTCTGTCTATAACAGCGAGTGAGTTTTCTCATTGTCTTTTGTTTGATTAATGTTGTTAGAGACGGCATCCGGAAAATCTGCCGTCACTTTAAGAGCTGCACGGATCACACATATGTTTTCATCTTTTCTTCTGTCTTAAGACATAACCAACTGTGTTTACAAGAATATTTTGACATATTTTGTGTGTATTTGTCCGTTCGTGTGCTGTGAAAAAAGACGAGGAAGAGAACTCAGTTCCTTATCGCGAGAAGCCGTTCTGTGCGCACGTTTTGGATGTGTGCAGACCACGGAAAACAGCGCGCGAGCCTTTTGCGCACAGAAGAACCGATAAGTGGAACCGAAATGTGTGTTTCTTATCGAATCACCGGTTCTGGGGAATTTGGAACCCGTTCTAAAATGGAACCGGTTCTCGATACCCATCCCTAGTTAACACTAACCTTTCACTATTCTGAACAGGTTGGGATGACCAAAATCTTATTTCATGATACGAGTAATTTAATATGTTTTAAATGTAATTTTATAATTACAATATAAATATATATTTTATCTTTGTTTTTAAAAAATAAGAGTAAATTACAAACAATATGACAAAAACAGTGCTTTATTTTCAGCTACAGTAGGTCTATTTAACGGTAGCATTCAAGAAAGAAATTAAATAATCAAATGTAAAAATAAAAATAAAATAAAAAACTGCATAGTCTTCACTCTATAAATTATGGGGTGATTTTCTATTTTCTTTTGTTGTTTGATTAATATTAATCACACAGAATATTAGATCCGGCCCTTTAAGACCTGCACAGACCCAATACATTGTAACACATCCGATTTCTCACTCAACTCTGTATACGTTCACTAAAGACATATCCGACTGTGTTTAACGTAATACTCGCCAGGACGTGCATTTTTACATATTTTTGAAAAATCAAACCCATTAATCCGCGAAACTGACGTTGCGATCACATGCTGTCTGAGTGAAAGGCGTGCGCGCGCTTCAGGTCAGAGTCCGGCAGCGCGAGTAACAAGGTCTACGCGCGTTCATTCGAATAGCTTGCTTTCCCCCACGTTATAAACGGATATGATGTTTTTGTGGGCGTTCCCAGTAATGCCGACCAAGTCTATGGATGTCAATCGGGTGTTTGGTTACCGACATCCTTCAAAATATCTTCTTTTGCGTTCAGCAGAAGAAAGAAATTCATACAGGTTTTAGAGCTGCACAATTCTGGATAAATTAAGAATCCAAATTTTTAGGTTTCAAACAGAGATCACGATTCCGAACAGACAACTAAACAAAATAGCATGTAATTTACTAGAGGTTCTTACAAATGTTAATTGCTGCAGTCTATTTAAAATGTTTAATTAATCTGAATGAATTAAAAAACAGGTTAAATTAATGATTCAATGACTCACTTCGCTTGTTTCATTACTGGATGAATCTGCATTTTTGAACAAATCTCTTGAATGAATGATTCAATGACAAATACATTTTTTAAAAGTCACTTGTCAACAATGTAATCGATACAGTTGTTATTTGAATCGCCAAGTTACTTTCAAAAGGGGATTTACTCTATTATGATCGCTACCATAGACATCAGTGTTTGAACTATAAACTTTTATCCCAGTTGTTCTGTGAATATATATGAATATTTGTGACACAGAAATAACGATACTGTGTGCTTGAAAAGACTGTTTGTGAAGCTGTTTCACATGACAACTGCTCTCTCTGGTTCAGCGGCAGCACCAACTAGGGACGGGCATTTTTTTAATATTTCTCATTTTGATCACTGATAGGTCTCAAAAAACGAGTACTCGGGGGGCAGGGCGTGTGTAGGGGGCGGGGCATGTCCGTCATGGAGATAATGAACATATTTTAAGACTGTTATGAAAATAAATGTTGACGAATACAAACATGTCTATGAAAACATGAACATATGACTAGAAAAAAGATTTAGATTAGATTTAGATTATGATGTTTTAGAAAAAGAAACATAAATGACCGTCTCAAATTACCCAGGTCAATAATATCAGGCATTGCATTTGAGCTGAAACTGTGAATAAACACCACCCTGCAGAGCTTTGCTAGCGGGTTAATAAACTCAACCAAACGCATCCTATATTAGATTAATCAGATATACACCTATTATAACTTACATCTGCACAAAAGGATGCGAATGCGCACGTGAACTTGACCACAGAGCTGCACGATTCTTTTGTTTAAAATTGAGATTCTCCCACGATTCTGAAGAAAAAAAAAACATTAGACAACTAAACAAAATAGCATCATTTACTAGAGGTTCTGACAAAATGTTCATTGCTTCACAGGGACTAACAGAACTTACATTTGAGAGCAGTGGCACCGGTGCCACCAAGTTCTACAGATGGTGGCGCTGGAGGAAAATGTATCATTAAGTTAGTTTAATCATAAAATTACTATTGTTTTGTTAATAAGTGCAGTTAATAATAATATTACATGTTTGTTTATTAAAAATTTAACAGTGAAGCACTGAGCTTGACTACTGTAGTAACAACAGTAATGTGCAAAAATCTAATATTTATAGGGAAAATGTAAATATTCTAATTAAATATACTGTTGTTCTTTTATAGTATACTGAACTAAAAGGAGCACTCTTTACTTGTTCACTTGTAATTCAGTCACAATTTGAACAAAAGTTTTTGTTTTTCATGAGACGTTGTGACTTCCTATTTTTTTTCCATATATTAAGGAGTGGAAATGCCTAATAAGTCAAATAAGTGCTCCTCTGCCGCCATCTACTGTTTATAGTGGTAATTTCATGTCTTTTTAAAATAAGAGTGCTTGTTTGCCACAAAGTGGCCTACACCTTTAAACTTCTAGTTTTTTTTACAAATCATCACATTAAAAATATTAAAATTGGATAATATTTAGAGCTTTTAAGTGCTGAAAAATGTGTGAAGCAGTTGAAAGCATTTAAAAGTGCTTGAATTTCACTCTCAAAAGGTTGTACGAACCCTGAGATGAATAATGTAAAAAAAAACATTGGACTATTTCTTCCACAATACCATGGGGTGTTACTACATTAAATCCATGGTGAATTTTTATTTTGTGGACTGAAACCCCTGAATGTTTCAATGTTTCTCCTGGTTTCCACGTCAGCGCTGTTTGATCTGATATCTATGGTTTATAACAGAGAGTTCTGCGCCAAACGCTTCCACTAGATCTCACAGTAGCAATGTTAATAATACTGTGGTGAATTCAAGCGCTTTCTCACTGGATCTCTCCGCGTTGTGAAGTAGCGGTGTCACAAGATCGTCCCGTGTATGAGTTTGCGCTGTCTATTATTGCTTCGAGCTGATAAACGGACCGCACAGCGCAGATAAAACAAGCAGCGTGGTTCCGTTCTGCTTTCGTTTCGTTTGCCATTTGATGTTTACCATATGTGACAGAAATGGCAACTCTTATTAGTTGGGCACCGTGGTGGTCGCACCAGTGCGACCTCTAACAAAATCTAGTTGCACCAGCAGGAAAAAAGGTCGCAAAATGCGATCATTTGGTCGCAATCTGGAGGCCTGCTCAGTCTATTTAAAAAATACATTAATTTGAACGAAATAATTAAAAAAATAATTTGAATGAAGGAATCATGTCTGATTCATAAAGACTTGTTTCATTAATGGATGAATCTGCGATTGTGAATGAATCTCTTCAATGAATGATTCAATGACAAACACTTTTTTAAACTGTCTCTTGTCGCCACCTCCTGGCGTAATGTATTAATACACAAAATATGACTTGTGTATTAATACATACAAGTGTCAAAACACTTTCAAAAAGGTGATTTGCTCTGTTTTGATCGCTAGATATCAATGTTCATACCCAAACTATAAACTTTTATACTAGTACACATTTGTCCCCCTGCTATTTAAATGTTTGTAACACATAAATAAGGAAATGTGTGGTTGAAAAGACTGTGAAGCTGCTTATCTGTACATTTACATGGCAACTGCTCTCTCTCTCTCTGGATCAGCGGCAGCGCGAACGCAGATTTAAATGTTGCTGTGCGATTATCATTTTTAAAAAGGTAACCTAAAGTCTAAAATCTAAAGCCTGTTTCACGCCACAAGTGTCAGCGGAGCGCGAGCAGCGCGTATTTTTTCGAAAAACTACACGCTGCTCGCGCTCCGCTGACGCTTGCGACGTGAAACAGCCATGGTAATAGACATAGCGGAATTGTTGTCATTTAGAAATAAGATTGCGATCTTTTAACGATTAATCGTGCAGCTCTACTTGACCGTGCTAGTTTTCACAGTCTATGGTTTGAAAGGGAAACTCACATTCACATACCTCACATACCCAACGCAGATCTGAATGTTCACTGTGATTGTCAAATGTTTAACAGACAGGCGAATCAATGTTATTTAGGAATAAGATCGCGTGGGTATTTGAATCGAGATCGCGACCTCTTAACGATTAATCGTGCAGCTCTAACAGGTTGGGAACAACTTGAGGGTGAGTAAATGATGACAGAATTTTCATTTTTGGGTGAACTGTCCCTTTAAGTTAAATCAGAACTCAAATCAAAATAGTTCAATTACAAAAGCACCAAACCGTAATCAATCATTCTGTAAAAGTACAAGATGGGAAACTCACTGTGCCTGCACAAAAGACAAAACAATATAGACTACAATATTGATCATCAGCCATAATATAATTATCAGCTATTGGACAGTGCATCTCAAATGAAACATCCAGAGTACAGGAAATAAAACAGGACAGTTAATATGGAGAAAACCGAAGCGATTCTGGATGCGTGTGGTGGGCGAAGACTGTTGAACAGCACAGTAAGGCAGGGGTCATCCTGCACAACTTTCTCCTAATCTTACATCCGACTGCAGGAAAAAAAATACATCTTTCCTCTCTTACCACACATCTAGCATAGAGAGATGATGCATCCGATATTTATAAAACAGATCCATGAAATGCACAGGAATGCCAACTAAGACAGAAGCAAATGACCACTGTTTATCATAACTCAAAATTGGATGGCTGTGTGCAATCCTGTGGGATGAAGTATAAAGTCTACATTAGTTCATGACATATTTATTTAGCTAAATGTGACAATTTCACTTGCTCAGCTCCGCTATAGGATGCTGGCTTTAAAACAAGGCCACCAAACCCACAGAATTCATCCTAAATAGGTTACAGATAGACTAGAAATAACACACAAGCACAATGTCCCTGACATTTCAGCAAAATCTGAATCTGAAAGACCATTCTTCACTCTCAAGAATCTGACACATTTTTAACACCCATTTAAGTGTCAGACTATGCAATGTAATAGTCTTTCTGAGAACTGACAGCACACAGGTACACAATAAAACCACAAAAAAAAAAAAAAAAAGTACAAATCAAAAGCTTTGTATAAGAGACATAACTTGGATGTAGATTTAGGGCCTACATATGTAACCCTACACATCAACGGGTCAGGAAAAGCTGCAAATGCCCAGTTTCGTTTAACAACAGGCAGTCCTATTGCAGTCCTATCATCCTACAGTACATTTACATGCATAATAAAACGTTTAAAATGGTAAGCAATAAAAATCTGATGTGTGAGGGGGCTGAGAGCACAAAGCGTCTGTTTTGATATGGCTAACTAGCTAAACATTCCTTGCTATTAAACCACATAAACACCATAAATGTCATTAATAATGACTAACATTATATAGGTCTCAAAAGAAAAGAAAAACGAAAATAATCTGAGCACATTCGCTGTGTCGTGATATATGACAGCATATACGGATAGCTTGAAAGCTGGCTAAGGAAATCTCTGCTAGCATTAGCCACCCTTCAGCTGCGGCTAACAGGCTAGCAGCGTTAGCCCTGCGCGAGCTCCCACAAAAAACATCACAAAACACAAATGTCACCTCACACTTCTCACCAGACTCGTACATTTTGGAATAAGCGGTCTCATCCTGGCGAAAAAACGATTAACTTCCCGTAGTTGAGGAGGTAAATGTTCGTTCTTCTTTTCAGACAGGCCCTCTGTGAAAACAAACTGTCATCCGCCAAACGGCACTCTGAGCAGCTCGAGCTCAAAGCGGGAAGAGCTCAATCCGCAGCGAGTGCGTGCGTGTGCGCGTGCGTTAGTGATGGAAAGTCCGATTCTTTTTCACGAATCGGTTCTTTAGAACTGCTCGTTTTAAAGAATCTGTTAAAAAAAAGTATCAGCCAATCTTCTAGTCATCATTAAATCAAAATTGACAATATTCCAGTATTTATTATAAATTATTTATCCATGTACATCTTTTTTTTTTTTTATTATTCATGCGCCCTCATAATCTTTAACTTCTTAACTGTCACCCCCCTTTTTGAAAATAGACATGAAAATGCACTATCCAAACTTAAATGGCTGTAATTTAAGAATGCTTTGGACTATAGACCTAAGTTTGGTCTTGTTTTAAAGAAGACACTTGGCAGATTATTGCTGAAGTGGAAAAAAAAATGAAAGTATGAAAAAGTTATGGAAGTTTAAATTTACTGTAAATGAAATGTACTGTACTAAATATTTTTTCTTTTATATAAAAATTAATGCTGGGCAATCGATTAATCACAATTAATCGCATCCAAAATAAAAGTTTGTGTTTACATAATATATGTGTGTGTACTGTGTATAGTTATTATGTATATATACTACACACACATGCATGTATATATTTAAGAAAAATATGTTATATTTATATATAAAATATTTATATTTATATTAGTGCAGGGCAATCGATTAATCGCGATTAATCGCATCCAAAATAAAAGTTTGTGTTTACATAATATATGTGTGTGTACTGTGTATAATTATTATGTATATATAAAATATACACTCCTTCATGTATATATTTAAGAAATATTTGCATGTATATACTGTATATATATTTATATAATTTATCTTATATATATATATAAATATTTTATATATAACATATTTTTCTTAAATATATACATGCATGTGTGTATATTTATATATACATAATAATTATACACAGTACACACACATATATATTATGTAAACACAAACTTTTATTTTGGATGCGATTAATCATGATTAATCGATTACCCAGCACTAATTTATATCTATATAAGATAAATTATATAAATATATATACAGTATATACATGCAAATATTTCTTAAATATATACATGAAGGAGTGTGTATTTATATATACATAATGATTATACACAGTACACACACATATATTATGTAAACACAAACTTTTATTTTGGATACGATTAATCACGATTAATCGATTGCCCAGCACTAATAAAAATATATTTTACTAAAAAAATGTTACTCTAGAATTACAATAAAATCAAAACCATATGTCTAACCAAGTTGTGTTCCAAATTTGAAGTTGATATCACAAAAATTGAAGTTCCCATGAGATTTTGTTTAGGCGCTGTACCAAAAATAGCCACCGGGTGTCACCCACATTCCATTTTTTTTTATGCATTCTCCTGTAACAAATTAATACATTTCTGTCCAAATATCACTATTGTATATCACAAAACAAAAATGTCACAAATATGGAACCTTGAGACTCAGACCTTTCCGACGATATGTGTTTTGTCCAGACTAGAAAAGGTTCTGGTTATAAAGTATATAAAATAAATTTTGTAATATGAAACCTGACACCGCCCACTAGGGGAGGAGCCTGCTAGAAGAATTTAGAGTACCGTTTCCATGGTAACACACCGTCCAATTTTAAAAACGGTTTTCACATGATGAATTTTGAGTTTATAAGCTTTCGAATGATACCTAATTTATGATGAGTACTAAAATATGTGATATGAAAAAAGGTGTTAAAAAAAAGAGTGCCAAGCGTCCCGACGCTAACGGGACGGTGACAGTTAAGGGGTTAAACAAAATAATTTTCCCTCCCTCTTTCAGCTATATTGCTTCTATTCTC